>CM035153.1:163587065-163692457 GCA_020205615.1 Panax quinquefolius | reverse complement strand
CTAGCTCGATGAAGAAATATTATGACTAAGATAATGCGAATAAATTATCATTAGCCTACAACAGATGTTAAACCGATAAAATATAATGAACATCAAGTTTAATAACAATAGAATCCAATGATCCATTAAAAAAGTCAAGTAGAAAATAAAATCTACTATCTTTTATGATTTTAAAAGGTTTTTCATCTTTGTTATAGGTGAGACTAAACTTTAATAAATATTCCACATCATCGAATCCTTACCCGCTTTTTCTGACCAGGGATATTCTTTAGTATCACGCGATTACAATTATTCATGCCACTACAGGCGAGAATAGTTGTGTATTCATTAATAATTCGTGATCATGCCAACAAGCACATCCATCGATGTACTACTGACCCGGACGAGGATTTTTATCACATCATTTGTAACATTACTACCGTGATTACAGAAGATAGTCTCTGGTCATAATCATACCAAGTCCATCTATGCACTACTTTGCCACGAGATGACTTTCGACATAATATAAACATGAGGATGATGACAATGATATAAGAATTGATAAAACAACAAGTTCGAGAATTATTTTATCCGGGAATTATTAACGTCCAATTGTCGACGTCAATCTTTGTTTTGTAGAGTAAAATTCAAGAATGATGGAAGAATATTTCCATGGAAAGATACTTGATGAAACGCAAATATCGAGGATATTCTACTAATTTCATGGGTAGATATGAAGTCAAAGTTTTTAACATAACCGTAAGTAAAATAAAGAATGGAATAATAAAAGAAATCACCGTAAATGCGATAGGCCACAAGCGAGGTTATTCAACCAGAATAATAATAACGGAACCGAGGTCGAGGTGAAATTCACCCAAGCAGGATGTTCCAACAGAATAATAAATCTTTGAATAATAAATGATGGAACCCGAAGTTAAAAGTATATCATGAGCCGGGATATTCGAAGCAGAATAATAAAAGCGGAATAATAAAATAGAATAATGAAGTTCTCTTCTTGAATCTGAAAGAATAATATCCCTTACGAGTAAAACAAATAATATTCCCTACCTTAGAAAATGAATATTGGAAAAAGTGAAGTAGGCAGAATTTTCTTCTTTCTCTAGAGTTTCGATGAATTAGTAAGAAATAATGAAGGAATGAGCTTTATTTATAGAAAAAGCGGGGGTGGCTCTTGAAGATTAACGAAGAGGTCAAAATGACTCTTGGTAATATTGAAGAATGACTACTATTTGTGAAAGGGTAATTAACCTTTGGAACACGAAGAGGCGTTAACTCTTGGTAATATTGAAGGGACAACTACTATTGAAGAAGGTAATTACTATTGGCGAAGGTAATTACTATTCAGAAGGTAATTTATTATTAAGCTAAGGTAAATTATTGACGAAGGTAATTACTATTCACAAAGGTAATTACTATTGTGAAGAGACTCTTAGATGATGACATATGGGCCCCCATAAAATAATCAAACTTACCACAAACGTCTCATATGAGACTCTTTATATACATCAAGGATTGAATAAATATTACCACAAATCATTTTATTTTTAATCAACACATTTTAATCTTTCAACAATTATTAATCATTTATAACTTGTAGCCTCAATTAATAATATAACATATTATCTGAGATAATCTTGTGACAATAATTGAATCGATAATATAAAGAGATATGATCGTGAATTCATGTGATAATTGAGTATAGCTAAGTGACTTCTCACGTAAGCATCAATAATCAATCTGAGTGTGCTACTATGCAACCACAGCGTATTCATACTTTTACCACGGGTAGATTCAGCGGTTTTATTCGGTAACACCTCACGTAGATTATTTTTATAGAAAGATAATTTTATTGCGTTTCTAACTACGACAATACTTAGTTAATAGAGGTCCACCAATGATTGAGTAGTCGTCACGAATATTCCCCGACAAAAGAATATTCCCAGACCAAACGAATATATTTATAACAACTTCACTTACTTTGCAAAATTTATAAATATTACCAATTATAACATTATATCAAATTTATTCCATAATATTCAAAAAATAATATTTATAGAAAATTCATCTTTATTTATAAAAATTTGAGGTCTTACAACCTCCCCTTATGAAATTTAGCCCTCGAAATTAGAATGCATTACACTGGTATGTCGAAGAGATAAGGATACCTTGATTTCATTTTGATTCTAACTCCCAAGTCGTTTCCTCGACATCATTGGTTCCTCCACAAAACTTTGACTTGAGGTATAACCTTGGGCGTAGAATATATTCCTTCTTATCAAAATTTGAACAGGGAACTCTTCGTACGTCAAATCTTCCATTTATTTCATCCGATTCTAACTCAATAATATGGTTCGGGTCTTTCAGCATATTTACGTAACATAGATATGTGAAAAAGCGTTATGAACGAGACATATTTGGCAGTAAAAGCGAGTCTATAGGCCACGATTCCTACTCGATCGAGGATTAAAATGGACCAGATGAATCGAGGATTAAGTTTTCCTCTCTTTCCAAATCTTGTAACTCCTTTCCATGGGCGACTCTTAAAACACATGATCTCTATATCGAATTCCGTCCTTTCGATGAAGATCAACCTAACTCTTTGTCGATTTTGTGAGGTTTTTATACGTTGTCGGATCGTTTGAATCTTTTAAAGTAGTCATACGTACCAACTCCGGTCCCAACAACGTTTCTTCACCCACCTCATCCCAATATCTTTGGAGAACGACACTTTCTTCCATACTGGCGCCGAATGGAGCCATGCCGATACTTGCTTGATAACTTTGTTGTTGTAGGAAAACTCCACTGATGGTAAGAACTTGTCCCAAACTCCTTGAAATCAAGGACACAGGAGAGTCTTAATAGATCTTGAGAGTTTGAATAGTCCTCTCATTGTCTCGTCAAAATGCGAGGATGATATGCCGAAAGCTAAATCGTGAAATGCGTACGTAGCTTTTTTGCAAACTAACCCAAAATCGTGAAGTTAATCTTGGGTCTCGATCGGAAACTATGGATAAGGCATACCATGCGATCTTCACAATCTCGTTTATGTACATCTGAGCAAAGGCGTTCAAGTGTATAAGTTTCTCGTATCGGTAAGAAATGAGCGAGACTTAGTCAATCTATCAACAATGACCCAAATCGCATCGATGCCTTGAGAAACCTTAGGAAGGCCGATGCTTAGCGAAATCCATGGTAATGTGCTCCACTTCCATTCTGGAATTTCAAGTGGTTCTGATGGACCTTTTGGTACTTGATGCTCCGCTTTAACTCGTTGACAAGTTAGACACCTTGAGATAAACAGCCTTTATCTCTCTCTTCATATTGCTCCACAAAATGTATGGCCGAATATCATGATACATTTTGGTACTCCCAGATGGATTACAAATGGTGTATTTAATGCGCCTCCATCATGATATTATACTATAAATCGAGGTCGTTAGAACACAAAAGTGGAGTTGACCAAGTATTCCTTCTTCATCGATTCTTGCTTGGCATAGCACCTTCTGCACTTTCTTCCTCACACGCATCGCTTTCTCAGAGTGCATGGCTTGGCAGCGACTTTAAATTTATCGATTAAAGTCGGTTACTTTCGTATACTCGCTATCATCATGCGTCCACAGAGTCTTTAACTCTATCTCCATCCTTTACAAGTCACGCAAAATGGGCGCTTTGTGTTGACAATAACTTTTCGTGCTTGCATATGATCTTACCTTTCGATCGTCGGCTACCACGTTAAACTTTTCGAGGATGGTATTGGATGGTATGATCATAATCTTTCTTGATTCAAGCCCAGCGTCGTTTGTCGCGTGTTGAGTTCCTTTTGAGTGAAGAAATATTTGAGGCTTTTATGATCAAGTAAAGATCTCCACTTTCTCCCATACAAGTAATGCCTCCAAATTTTAAGTCTGAAGACAATGAATGCCAACTCTAGATCATGGAGTAGGATAATTCCTCTCATATTCTTTGAGTTATCGTGGAGGCATAATTTATGACTTTCCCAATGTTGCATGAGAACACATCCTAACCTTTTGCAGAAGCATCACTTGTAGATGAAAATCTCTCAAGGCGGATGGTATTGTCGAGCAGTCTTTGAAATAAGTCTCTTGAGTTCTTAAAACTCTTCTCACATTCTTCGCTCCAACCAGAACTTTGTATCTTTCCGAGTCAATTTGAGTCGATGGAGTAGCGATTAGAGAAAATCCTTCCACGAATCTCAGATAATAACCACTAAGCAAGAAAGCGTGATTTGGTCTTTGATTTGACGGTTGTTCGACTTTGAATAACTTGATCTTTCTTTGGGTCAGCAGATATTCCATGACTTGATACCACGTGCCCAAGGAATGCTACTTCTTGAAGCCGAACTCGCATTTCTTCAACTTGGCATAAAGCTTATATTCGCGAAGCTTTTGGAGTGTCGACTTCTCAAGTGTTGCTCATGATCTTCCACGGCTTTTGGAATAAATAAGGATGTCATCAATAAAAGCGACCACAAAGTGATCTAAATATTCCTTGAATACTTGGTTCATCATATCCGTGAAAGCGGTGAGGGCATTAGTCGATCGAAAAGGACATGACTAGGAATTCATAATGCCGTCTTAGGAAGTTCCGAAAAGCCGTCTTTGGAATGTCGGTAGGTTACAATCTTCAATTGGTGATATCAAGACGAAGATCAATCTTTGAAAAGAATTTGGCTCCTACTTACTGTTGGTCAAGCAGGTCATCAATACGTGGCAATGGATACCTATTTTTGATGGTGACATGATTCAACTCCAGATAATCGATACAAAATCGATACTCCCGTCTTTTCTTCTTCACGAATAGAGCGAGAGCACCCCGAGGAGAAATACAGGACGAATAAAGCCGATGTCTAACAATTCCTGCAGTTGGTTCTTTAACTCGAAGTTCAATATGAGCCATTCGATGTGGGGCTTTGGAAATAGGTTTTATACGGGTTGAGGTCGATACTGAAAATTCAATTTCACGCTACGGGGGTAGGCGGGAAGTTCTTGGGGAATCGTCGGAAATTTATTAACAATAGAAATATCGTTCAAAAAGCGGCGTATTTTTGTTTAAATTTGTGACATGAGCTAAGAAAGCTTGACATCCGTTTTTCAATAAGCGAATAGCTTTATGGCTTGAGATGGCCGTGATTGATTTTAATGGTTTGGTCGCTTGAATTAGCATAATAGGTTGATTAGGAATATGAAAAGCTAACAACTTACGAAAACAATCAATTTTTGCATGATAAGTAGTTAACCAATCAATCCTAGAATCCGTCAAATGCAAGTATTTTTAATGAAATAAGATCGGCGAAGTAATGTGAGAAGTGCCGATTTGAACTAAACAAGACTTATAAGCGAGTGGATGTAATGAAGGTTTCTCCCAACGGAGTTTCCAGATAAGTCAAAGTCTAATTTCTCGGGAGTCAAATTTAATCGATGGTATGCATAGGAGAAATAAAGAATGGGTGAAAAGTTATCAAATAAAGTATAGACTTCATTGTAGTTTATGATAAGCTTACCCGTGATGACCTCATTCGGGTTCCTTGCTCTCTGAGGAGGTCACAATAAACGCTTCTCCTTGCACTACTAGGTTTTGACTTTTACAGGGAACGGCCTTTGGTGCCTCCATCCCTAGTTGAATTTGTCTTGATGAAACGACAAAATCGAAATTTAAGTACCTTCTCTTCCACAATTATAACATGCTTTTGGATGGCGTGGCCACGCGATTCGGAATGTGTCCCTCTCCTCCGCATTTGAAGCATATGATAGGTGGTCTTTCTCCTTCCTTAACAACGTGGTCTTTGGTCTTGACGTCTTTCCATCATTGTTGAATCTCCTTTTCTTGAAATGTCCATTCTTATTGTTTTTTGTACGATTACCGGAAGTGGTTACCATATCGCTGTTGATTCCCTCCACGTTTGTTGTCAGCGCTGATGACTCTACTCGCTAGTATTATAATTTTACATTTGCTTTCTCTCTTTTAGTTACGTTGACTCGTTATGGGTTCGCTCCACTAAGCGAGCCTATTTACAACATCGAATCTGAACACGGTTTATGAGAAATAAGATGTTGGCGTATCTCAAACTTCAAACCTCTTAAAACATTAGCGCCATTCTCACTTCATTATCCACCAAGTGGGGATTTAAAGTGATAACTCCGCAAATTTTGCCTCGTATTGCGACACGGTCATATTGTTTTGTTCAACTTGATAAACTCCACCTCCTCCTTGATATGGCCGAATACTTTCGGGAAAGTATTTGTCGTTGAAACGACTCTGGAACTTCTCCCAAGATATCTTGATGCAATGAAGTCGAAGTCGTTTTACCGATTCCCACCAAAGGTAATGTAAGACCTAAAATTTTTAAATAAAAGGAATTTCCTTTATTTATTATTTTGAAATAGTAAGAATTGGATTTGATTAATGTGGTTAGTTATGGGTAAAATCATAAATATTTAAAAATAATGATGGTGATAAAATATTCATTATTGTCGGGGAATATTCGTTTGGTGGGTGGAATATTAAATGCTTGTACCGGGGAATATTAAATGCGGCGGCACAATCTTTTGTGGGCCCATGCTTGAAGCGATTGGATGAAGAAAACAACAAATATAAGTTGTTTATAAATAGCTTGGCGTAAGTTATTCGAATTATCTTTGTTGGAATATACGGTGGTTAAAACACACTAATGTCTGCGTTGTTGAGCGGTAGCACAGTATTGCATCAATTATTGATTCTTACGTGAAGGCAGCACTACTCGATAATTATTACAGATAATTCTTGTTCGATATTTTATTTTATTGATTCAATAATTGTTGCGTTGATATTTTATATTCTTTTGTTGTTTCGATAATTGTCATTACACATTATTTTTTTTTATTATCGAAGCAATAATTCATATTATCCTGAATAATATTATTAGATAACATTATTGGCAATGTCTAGAAAGTTACATGCAAGGAGAGGTTTGGTCACCTAATTGCTGTGCGAGTAGTAAGGAGAGATCCTTAGGAAAGCCCCCTCTTTTCACAGGCAATGCAGTTTGCGAGATTGTGATTCGTAATATTATTTGTGAATAATTAATTATTGATTTATATGATGAGAAAAATATTGATTTTATATGGATATAGATGGAGAAAAATTTTAAAATGACAATTGTTGAAAATTAATATTTTATCTTTTTTCGATAAAATAATTCATTTAAATATATTATTTTAATAATATATTAAATCGGGTGATATTTTTATAATGAATGTGGGATATATGAGTATATGAGGAGGAAGAGTATTTTGTGGCATTAAATGATTAACACATGTTTTGTGTGTGGTGGACCCCATTTATTGATTGAAATTTGATTATAACTGTAAAATCGTAGTTTGTGGATTTCGGTCAATTTATGTTTGGAATTTGGAAAAACTTTCTTCTGAAAAGTTGTAGAGAATTGAATTTCCTATAAAAAGTCATGAGATTCAAATTTTCTGACAAAGGGCTATTTATTATGAATTATTGAAGTTTGGAGTTCAAATAATTGATTTTGGGAGTTTTAATTAATTATTTTGAGAAAAACGTTTTTGGTGAGTTTTGTGAATCTCATTTAACTTGTGCTATGGCTGAAATCAGATTTCAAAAGGTGGGCTAAGGAATTTTGTTTATAAATAATATTATTATATTCAATTTCTACTTTGGTGTTCTAAGCAATTTCTATAAATAGGGTGCTTAGGTTAGAATTGAAAATCACACGAAACTGAAGTTTTTCTCTATTTCTCTCTCGATATATTGGCGTATTCTTGTGAGTATACTTTGAGTGTTGCTATACGGTCTGAGTTCAAGTCATAGTCTATATCAAGGTGTTTCAACTAGAAATAACGTCTTTCGAGGTAAGGGATGTTATTTTCTTCCCAAATGATATTATTTCTTCAATATCATTATCTTTGAAATATTGGTTGAACTTTTTATCAAATTTGGAACTTTTTCATATGGGAGTTCTTATTCACGAGTTCTTATTCACGCAGTTACTATTATTCACTAGTACTATTAAGTAAGCGTGAAGATGTTTTTTTTGGAATTTCTATCTTTTGGTGTAGATTCTTTATTCACGTATATTGACATTATTCACGATATCTGACACTATTCACGAATACAAGACTTTATTCATAGAAAAATGAAAATTTTTCTTTTAAATACAAAATATCTATTCCGGATACTGCTTTGATTGTATCCGTGTTTTGATCATTCTTGAATTTTACACCCTTTGATTATTTTTGAGGTATTTTTGGGCGTGGATAAAACAAAGTACGAATCCTTAATCCTTAATCCTTGTCATTTTGTTTATTTTGGATTCGTTTATTTTAAAATATTTTTCATCATCTTGATCTTAAATGATGATATTATTGAATATCTTTTGGCTGTAGTAAAGATGAATGATTTCTACGAAGAATATCTTTGGTAGTAGTCAAAAGATGAGCAGTGTTTAGATGAACATGACTAATCGATGAATATCTTTGGCTGTAGTGCAAAGATGAATATTTGATTTCGGATGTATATTGATTGATGTTACGAGGATAAAATATCGACGATGAACTTTTAAATTCATATATAGAAGATAGTAGTTTGCATTCTCTACTTAACTCTTCTAATGAATTATTATTTCATTGCGAAGATTGATTTAAAAAGCTGGTTGTCTATTGTATTCTATTAGATATTTCCTGTTGAAGACTAACGATAATTTGTTGTATATTATCTAAGTCATAATATTCTTTACTAAGGCTAGTTGAGCTCACCCTTTTCCTTGTTGTTCCATTTTTCTTCTCGGGGAGGCGAGAATGTAATGCAGTCTTAGTGGGGTATGGAATGAAGGTTCTAGAGAGTTGTTTAGTAGCCCTCACCATTTTTATAAAATAATGTATCAATAATTATGATGGGGATTTATTTGCGTGTGGATATTATCTAGATGGCAATATCTCGTATTTAAACTCATGATTATATGTTGTAATAATAAAGTTGTAGTTATTTTTGTACCATGTATTTGGCGACTCGAGAATGGGTTGGATGGAATGGACCTATTTTGGGGGGCGTCACGGTTGGTATCGTAGCTTAGGATATGATCTCTTGGCGGAGATCGGGGAATAGAACTAGGAGGGAGCAGACGAGTAAATCCTTCGCTAGTGTGTCCTACCTAAGCTTATTTGTTAGTTGGTCGATATATAGGGATATTATGTGATATATTGATTTCCTTAATTAACCCTTGTTTATATGGCGGTATTTGAGAATGTCGGTGAGAATATTAGCAATGGATTAAATGAGACCGTGGAGATGCTGTCTTTACCAATGAGGAGAGCGTCAGCCAGTGGCAATGTACCTCCATGAACAACACCTGCTGGCGAGATGATGAACGAGGGATGTTTAGAAGCTTTTGCGATTCATGCAAAAATCGGTGAGGAGACTCGTGTTCAAAATACAAGAGAAATGATAGCGATTCACGGGTGGTCACGACCCAGCGAGTTCAAAGAGTTGGGACCACCGAATTACGGGGAAAGCCGGATCCGATTAAAGGCGAGACGTGGGTCAAATAAATTACCAAGATATTCGATGTCTTGGGATGCGAAGAGCAGAAAGTTCCATTCGCTACTTTTATGTTAGTGGCGAGGCAGATTCTCGGTGGGAATCAGTGAAGCGTACCCATCCAAAGTACCTTTCGGCATGGAGACATTTTGAAGCGATTCAATGACTAGTACTTTCCTGAAAAGTATTCGTCTATATGAAGGAAGTGAATTTTATTAGACCTGGGAGAATAACATGGCGGTGTCCCGATCTGGCGAAGTTCAGCGGAGTTATCCAAGTTTGCACCTCATTTGGTGGAGAATGAGGAGCGTATTATGGCGGATGTTTCGAGAGGTTTAAAACCCGGCATACGTCGGTATCTCATTTCATAAATTTTCTCTCTATTCGGATGTTATCAATATGGCTCGGTTGTTAGAAGCGAGATAACGAAGTACGTTCAACCGAGGGACCATAACCGAGGATCATACAGAAGATAGTAGTTAACAAAATAACGATAACCAAACGGAGAAAGAAGAATCTGAAGAAAGCGGTAACCACTCTGGTGGTAATCGTGGCCATGAAAATAGAAGCGAGTGGGAGGAGATTTTAAAAGAGGAGATTCAACAACGACCATGTGAAGGCGCGGCGCTTGATGAATAATCGGGTTCCAAGGAGGAGAAAGACCATCGGTCGTATGTTACAAATCTTGGGAAAGGGGACATATCAAATTTAAAGCGCCCACAACGGTTTAAGGTATGCTATAATTGTGAAAAAGAAGGACATATCGCCGAGATTATGCGATATCGAAACCGATCCGGTAGGAATGGTGACTCAAAAGGATGTCCGAGAAAAATCAAAGTCAACGGTTCTTGGAAGGCGTTTGTAATGACCGGTCGAAATGCGAGGAACCCGAACGAAGTTAGCACAGGTTAGTTAATTATAAATTCTTGCAAAGTTTATATCTTCTTTCGGGATAGATCGTTCTACCCATTCTTTTATCTCTCTTTGCTTTGCGCTCGGCGTTTGAACTTGACTACGGAGAAATTAAACTTTGACTATCTGTGGAGACTCCATTAGAGAAACTTTCATTACATCCGTTGTTTAAAATATTACTTGATTCAGAGTTGCACTATCACATTACCCGTTAACCTTATTTCTATAGAGATATTTGCTTTTGATGTGATTTTAAGGTTAACTACTCATCATGCCGAAATTGATTACTTTTCGTAAGGTTGTTAGTTTTCATATTCCTAACCAACTTTGTTATTGAATTCAAGCAACCAAACCATTGAAGTCAAACTCTTTCATATTAAGCCATAAAGCCATTCGTTTATTGAAAAACGGATGTCAAGCTTTCTTAGCCATGTCATGGACTTGAACAAAAATAAGTCGATTTGAATGATATTTACATTGTTAGTAAATTTCTGACGTGTTTCTGAAGAATTTCTTGGCTTACTCCCAAAGATCGATATTAAATTTTGTATCGACTTTGAACCCGGTACAAAACTCATTTCGAAATCTCATATCGAATGGCTCTATTGAACTTGAAAGAAGTTAAAAATTCAACTATAGAATTTGGTACTGAGCCTTTATCTTGTGACTTCTTTGTGAAATTCACCTAAGCCGGACTCTCTGTAGGGACGTCATATTCGATGCGATAGTAAACCCGATAGGTGTCATTATGACGTCTTTATCAAGGTTGGGATATGAGTCACGATTGAGAACAACCTAAATCGATAATCGAAATACGTAGCTTTCAGCTTAGTTGGTTATTATCGAGATTCGTTGAAGGATATTCTCGAATCATTTATTCCATTAACTCGGTGACTCGTAGAGATACAAAATTCAAATGGAGCAAGGAATGTGGGAAGAGCTTGAAGAACTCAAGAGGAGACTCATTTCAGCACATGTTTTCAATTATCATGCGTCTTGGAAAAGTGAGCGTGGTAGGTGGCGTGTTGATTAGAAGATCGTATCTGTAGCAGAGTACGATATTGTCAAAGACTCATTTCATTATAACTTACAAATATTAGAGATGGAGATGAAAACTCTAGGTACCCACGTGATGATATACTGAGTATAATCGACTTTAATCGATAAAGTTAAAGTTATTCAAGCTACACACCGGTGATGAATTTGAAGAGGAGGCACGAAGTTGTTATTTAAAATGAGAGAATCGATGAGGTGAGAAAGCTCAAACCTTCGATTTACTAATCCATTTAAAATTCTCGATCGAATAGAAGGCATGGCCTATAGACTGCGTTTCTGCCAAGTAATGGCGCTTGTTCATGCGCGTTTTTCACGATCGATGTTACGTAAATATGTGGACGACTCGAACCACGTCATTAAGTTAGAACCAGACGAGATAGCTAAAGACTTAACATACGAGGAGGTACTCATCAAGATCTTGGATAGGAAAGAACATGTCCCATGTCACGGGGGTTATACCACAAGTTAAAGTTTTGTGGAGAAACCATGCTATTGAGGAAATGACACAGGAGTTGGAAGCGAAATGAAAGCGAGGTATTCTCATCTTTTCGAAACACCAGTACGACGTCAATTTTGTGGACGAAATTTCATAAGGAGGGAGGTTGTAAGACCGAAATTTTTTAAATAAAAGGAATTTCCTTTATTTATTATTTTGAAATAGTAAGGGTGGATTTGATTAATGTGGTTAGTTATGGGTAAAATGCATAAATATTTTAAATAAGCAGTGGTGATAAAATATTCATTATTATTCGGGAATATTCGTTTGGTCGTGGAATATTAAATCTTTCGAGGGAATATTAAATGACAACGTAGTAGCAATCTTTTAATGGCCCATAACGAAAAGCGATTGGATGAAGAAAACAACAAATATAAGTTGTTTATAAATAACGGCGTAGTTATTACAATTAAGTATTGTTGGAATACGGTGGTTAAAACATACTAATACGCTGGCGTCAACAGCGAAGGCACTGCAGTATTGCATCAATTATTGATTCTTTACGTGGAAAGAAGGTACTACTCAATAATTGTTACAGAATAATCGCTCAAGATATTTTATTTTATTGATTCAATAATTGTTGCGTTGATATTTTATATTCTTTGTTGTTTCAATAATTGTCATTACACAATAATTTTTTATTATCGAAGCAATAATTCATATTATCTGAATAATATTATTAGATAACATTATTGGCAATGTCTAGAAAGTTCTGTCTAAGGAGAGGTTTGGTCACCTAATTGCGCGCCAGTAAGGAGAGATCCTTATTGGAAAGCCCCCTCTTTTCTGAGGAGCAGTGCGGTTGTCGATCTTTGTGATTACGTAATATTATTTGTGAATAATTAATTATTGATTTATATGATGAGAAAAATATTGATTTTATGTGGATATAAATGGAGAAAAATTTTAAAATGACAATTGTTGAAAATTAATATTTTATCTTTTTCTGATAAAATAATTCATTTAAATATATTATTTTAATAATATATTAACGGTGATATTTTATAATGAATGTGGGATATATGAGTATATGAGGAGGAAGAGTATTTTGTGGCATTAAATGATTAACACATGTTTTGTGTGTCGGTGGACCCCATTTCTTGGTGAAATTTGATTATAGCACATGTAAAATCGTAGTTTGTGGATTTGGTCAATTTATGTTTGGAATTTGGAAAAACTTTCTTACGAAAAATTGTAGAGAATTGAATGTCCTATAAAATTGCAAGATTGAATTTTCTAACAAAAGGGCTATTTATTATGAATTATTGAAGTTTTTGAGTTAAAATAATTGATTTTAGGAGTTTTAATTAATTATTTTGAGAAAAACGTTTTTTGGTGAGTTTGTGAACCTCATTTAACTTGTCTATATTTGAAATCAGATTTCAAAGGTGGGCTAAGGAATTTTGTTTATAAATAATATTATTATATTCAATTTTCTACTTTGGTGTTCTAAGCAATTTCTATAAATAGGGTGCTTAGGTTAGAATTGAAAATCACACCGTAAGCTGAAGTTTTCTCTATTTTCTCTCGATATATTGGCGTATTCTTGTGAGTATACTTTGAGTGTTCTTTATCTCACGGTGCTGAAGTTCAAGTCGTAGTCTATATCAAGGTGTTTCAACTAAATCTTTGTCTTTTCGAGGTAAAGGATGTTATTTTCTTCTCAAATGATATTATTTCTTCAATATCATTATGCTAAAATATTGGTTGGAACTTTTTATCAAATTTGGAACTTTTTCATATCGGAGTTCTTATTCATGAGAGTTCTTATTCACGAGTTCTTATTCACGAGTTCTTATTCATGAGATTCTTATTCACGATTCTTATTCACGAAAGTACTATTAATGAAGCGTGAAGATGTTTTTTGTGGAATTTCTATCTTTTGGTGTCTGAGTTACTATTCACGTATCTAAGCCTTTATTCACGTATCTGACTATTCACGAATACTGGTACTTTATTCACCAAAAATGAAAATTTTTCTTTTCGTCTAAAATATCTATTACGGATACTAGCTTTGATTGTATCCATGTTTTTGATCATTCTTGAATTTTATACCCCTATGATTATTTTTTGAGGTATTTTTGGACGTGGATAAAACAAAGTACTAATCCTTAATCCTTAATCCTTGTCATTTTGTTTCCTTTGGATTCGTTTATTTAAAAATATTTTTCATCATCTTGATCTTAAATGATGATATTATTGAATATCTTTGGCTGTGTAGTGCAAAGATGAATGATTTCTGAAGAATATCTTTGGTAGTAGTGCAAAGATGAGCAGTGTTTAGATGAACATGATTAAGTCGATGAATATCTTTGCTTTGAAGTAAAAGATAAATATTTGATTCTAGATGTATATTGATTGATGTTACGAGGATAAAATATCGACGATGAACTTTTAAATTCATATATAGAAGATAGTAGTTTGCATTCTCTACTTAACTCTTCAATGAATTATTATTTCATTGCTAAGATTGATTTAAAAGCGGTTGTCTATCAGATTCTATTAGATATTTCCTGTTGAAGACTAACGATAATTTGTTGTATATTATCTTAGTCATAATATTCTTTCTTTGGGCTAGTTGAGCTCACCCTTTTCCTTGTTGTTCTATTTTTTCTTCTAAAGGAGGCGAGAATGTAGCGAGTACTAGTCGGGGTATGGAATGAAGGTTCTAGAGAGTTGTTTAGTAGCCCTCACCATTTTTATAAAATAATGTATCAATAATTATGATGGGATTTATTTGCGTGTGGATATTATGTTCAGATGGCAATATCTCGTATTTAAACTCACAGTTATATGTTGTAATAATAAAGTTGTAGTTATTTTTGTACCATGTATTTGGCGACTCGAGAATGGGTTGGATGGAATAGACCTATTTTGGGGCGCCACAATAATCTGCTCTCCATATGACATAAAAGCGAAGAAGAGAACCTTTTGCTCTCTCGAGCATCCCAAGACATCAAATATCTTGGTAATCTGCTTTATCCATGCTTCCGCGGTAAGTGGTTTTAGCTCTCCCTTAAACAAATTGGTCCCAGCTCCTTGAATTGTTTAGCGGTGTGCGCCTGAGAGTTTTCGTGTGTTCCACCCACGTTTTGGAATGAGAGTCGCTCTGCTTTCTTTGTTGCATAAATTGCATTAAGCCTCTGAACATTTGATCATTCATCATTTGGTCAATGTTGTTGTTTGCATGAGGATTGTCTCCTTCCTGATGATGCACATTATCCTGATTATTGATATGTGGTGAATCAACGATCGCTTTGTGCTCCATTCTTTATTCTCAACATTCTCGGATGTCATTTTCAGACATCGCCACAAAACAAAAGGTTGACATGTAACAAATTATCTCTATATTACGACCGACCAATAAAATAGCACATAAACTTAGGTAGTCATACTAACGAAAGGTATTCCCGTCTCTCCCTCCTAGTACTATTCTCACATCTTAGCCAGGATCGTATCCCAAGCTACGATACCTGTTGTGACGCCCCCAAAATTAGGTATACATCACCCATCTTGGGTAGTCGGATACATGGTGTAATTTAAATACAACTTAATAATATAACTGTCGTGGTACAATACGACATAAAGCGTGAGTTTGAATACAAATATTGTCTACTAGATATTATACAAACTCAAAAGGAGTCCTCATTACAATTATTATCACACTATTTCACGAATAGTGAGGACTACTAATGCCATCCCTCCTCGGACCATTACTTCGTTCCCGACTCATCCCAAATATATTCTCATTTCACAAGAGAAACGGTGAAAGAAAGGGTGAGCTCAACTAGCTCAAGAAGAAATATTATGACTAAGATAATGCAGAATAAATTATCATTAGCCTCAACAATGATGTTAAACCGATAAAATATAATGAACATCAAGTTTAACTACAAATGAACCAATGATCCATTAAAAGAGTCAAGTAGAAAATAAAATCTACTATCTTTTATGATTTTAAAAGGTTTTTCATCTTTGTTATATAATTTGAGACTCAAACTTTAATAAATATTCCACATCATCGAATCACCCCTTTCTACGGCCAAGGATATTCTTTAGTATCACGACCACAATTATTCATGCACTACGGGCCGAGAATAGTTGTGTATTCATTAATGGTCATGATCATGCCAACAATCGGCCCATCATCGATGCACTACTAAGCGAGGATTTTTATCACATCATTTGTAACATTACTACCATGATTACACCGAATAGTCTCTGGTCATAATCATACCAAGTCCATCTATGCACTAAAGCCACAGATGACTTTCAACATAATATAAACATGAGAATGATGACAATGATATAAGAATTCAATAAAACAAGTTCAAGAATTATTTTATCCAGAGAATTATTAACGTCAAATTGTCGACATAATCGCATTACGTAGAGTAAAATTCAAGAATGATCGGAAGAATATTTCCATGAAAAGATCTTTGGATGAAACTTAAATATCAAGGATATTCTACTAATTTCATAGAGTATAGAAGTCAAAGTTTTAACCAATTGGGTATAATAAAGAATGGAATAATAAAAGAAATCACCACGCATGCGATACAGACTACGAGCGAGGTTATTCCAATGAATAATAATAACGGAACCAGTCGGTGAAATTCACACCCAAGCGGGATGTTCCAACAGTAATAATAAATACTGGAATAATAAATGATGGAACTAGAATTAAAGTGATACAGCCTGAGGATATGATATTGCAGGGTAATAATAAAGGCGGAATAATAAAAATAGAATAACGAAGTTTCTTCTTGAATCTTAAAAAAGAATAATATCCCTTACGAGTACAACAAATAATATTCCCTACCTTAGAAGAATGAATATTGGAAAAGTGAAGTAGCGAGAATACTTTTCTTCTTCTCTCTCTCAGAGTTTCAATGAATTAAGTAAGAAATAATGAAGGAATGAGTTTTTTATTTATAGAAAAATTGAGGGTGGCTCTTGAGTCTTAATGAAGGGTCAAAATGACTTCTTGGTAATATTGAAGAGACAACTACTATTTCTTGAAGGGTAATTAACCTTTGGAACAATCAAGAAGCGAGTTAACTCTTGGTAATATTCAAGGGACAACTACTATTGAAGAAGGTAATTACTATTGGCGAAGGTAAATACTATTGACGAAGGTAATTACTATTCACAAAGGTAATTACTATCGAAGGTAAATCTTATTGTGAAGGTATTTCTTATTCACAAAAGTAATTACTATTCACAAAGGTAATTACTATTATTTGAAGGTAAATCTTATCGATGCGAAGGTAATTACTTATTCACAAAGGTAATTACTTATTGACGAAGAGACTCTTAGATGATGACATATACCCCCCATAAAATAATCAAACTTACCACAAACGTCTCATACATGACTCTTTATATACATCGAGGATTGAATAAATATTACCACAAATTATTTTATTTTTAATCAACACATTTTAATCTTTCAACAATTATTAATCATTTATAACTTGTCGTCTCAATTAATAATATAACATATTATACGGATGATCTTTGTGTGATAATTGAATCAATAATATAAGAGATATGACGCGTGCAATTCTTTGTAGTAATAATTGAGTATAGCTAAAGTGACTTCTCACGTAAGCATCGATAATCAATCTGGTGTGCTACTTATGCAAACCACGCGTATTCATTGTACTTTTACCACCGGGTAGTTCAACAGCTTTTAACGGTAATACCTCACGTAGTTATTTTTATAGAAAGATAATTTTGTCGTTTTCTAACTACGACAATATTTCCGATTAATGGGGTTCACTGATGATTGGTAAAATCGTCAGACGAATATTCCCCGACAAAAGAATATTCCCCACCAAAGCGAATATTTTTATAACAACTTGCTTACTTTGCAAAATTTATAAATATTACCTACAACTATAACATTATATCAAATTTATTCCATAATATTCAAAATAATATTTATAGAAAATTCATCTTTATTTATAAAAGTTTGGGGTCTTACATTTCCTCCTCGTATATTCATATATCCCACATTCATTATAAAAATATCACAGATTAATATATTATTAAAATAATATATTTAAATGAATTATTTTATCGAGAAAAAGATAAAATATTAATTTTCAACAATTGTCATTTTAAAAAATTCTCCATCTATATCCACATAAAATTAATATTTTTCTCATCATATAAATCAATAATTAATTATTCACAAATAATATTTCAGAATCACAAGATCTTGTGAACCGTAGAGTTCCGTGAAGAGGGCTTTCAATAAGGATCTCTCCTTACTTGGCGCCGCAATTAGGTGACCAAACCTCTCCTGTGAGCCGTAACTTTCTAGACATTGCTAATAATGTTATCCAATAATATTATTAGGATAATATGAATTATTGCTCAGATAATGGAAAATACTTATGTAATGACAATTTATTGAAACAACAATAATATAAAATATCAATGCGTGAATTATTGAATCAATAAAATAAAATAATTGAATAGTAATTACTGTAACAATTATTGAGTAGTGCCTTTTCTTACGTAAGAATCAATAATTGGTGCAATACCGTAGTCATCTTCTTCAACAACGGCGTATTAGTGTGTTTTAACCACGGCGGGTATTCCAACGATAATCTTGTAATAACTACACCGATTATTTATAAACAACTTATATTTGTCGTTTTTTTCATCCAATCGCTTTCAGTTATGGGCCCAATAAAGATCATAGTAAATGCGAATATTCCCCGATGCGATTGAATATTCCACGACCAAATGAATATTCAAACAATAATGAATATTTTATAACCACTTGCTTATTGAAATATTGCGCGATTTTACCCATAACTATCCACATTAATCAAATCAACCCTTACTATTTCAAAATAATAAATAGAGGAAAATAAATTTCATTTATTAATAATTTAGGGGTCTTACATGGATGATGTGGATTATTTATTGTCGAGTCTCGCGATAAAAGTGATGAAAAACCTTTTAAATCATAAAAGATAGTAGATTTTATTCTCTACTGATTTCTTTTAATGGATTAAATGTTCATTATGATTAAACTTGATGTCTATTGTATTTTATCGGTTTAATGATTGTTGAGGACTAATGATAATTTATTCGCATTATCTTAGTCATAATATTTCTTCTTTGGGCTAATTGAGCTCTCACCTTTCTTTTCTTTGTTCTCTTCGTGAAATGAGAACGTGCTTAGGGACTCAGTCGGGGAGCGGAGTGATGGTCCGAGATAGTGTCTTAGAAATTCCTCACTATTACATTAAATAGTGTGATAATAAATGTAATGAGGACTAAATTAGTGTGGATATTGTTCAGATGACAATATTTGTATTAAAACTCACAAGATGTATTTTGTCGTATTTTACACATTTGTTGTATAATCAAGTTGTATTTGAATTTAAGTCTACGATGTATGCTATTAAGCCGAGATGAGTGATGTATATCTATTTTGGGGAAGGCGTTATGATTATTCGGCGATTAGAGCCATTCAAAAGTGGACTAGATTAACTTGACCTAATTATTCTAATTATTATCTTATTTCCCTATTTTAATTACCACAATTATTATTACTTGACAAGTGTATGTACAAAGTTTATTTTGTGCATCATCATACATATTTTTATCCAAACACAGTCCCCGAAATTGAGCGGGAGAAAATATGGTACACGTGGATGATAATAACATGGTGTTGTTTTCCTGTCCCACAAACTCAAGTGTAGTATAACTTTATGTAATGCAGGACCGAAGCCGAGAATAAAATGATTTATTTTTATGAAATTAAAAAATGTATTTAATTATTTTATTAAAATAAATGAATAATTATTATTTTTGTTAAATTTGTAAATTTTATTTTTTTAAAAAAACATAGAATGATTTATTTAGTTTGAATTAAATAAATTATTTTATTTATTCAATTCAAACATAACTTTAGTATTTATGACATAGTATGGGTGTGAAATAAATAATTGTTTTTATAAATATTTGAATAATTTTTTTTTTTTTTAAAAAGGTACAAAAATATGGTAGATAAATTAGAGAGAGAAAGTAACTAATTTAAGTCAAATAATTAATATCCCATGTAGAAGTTAAAACACAGTTAATTTTTCCCTCCTCCTAATACTAATAGAAGTATTGATTAAATTAAAATTTCTCCTATTTTTTTCGAATTCCTTCCTTAATCCCTCTTCTAAATTCTCTGTAGACATCCAAGATGAAATAAAATTAAATTGTAACATTATAGATTCTGAAAAAAAAAACACAAGTTGCTCAATTTGCTACAATGTGTTGAAATAAAATTTACATAAGGAAAGTGATATATTGCAAATATTTATGTTAACTTTTAATTATAATAAATATTACTGGTAATCTTTTTAAAAATATTTGTAACAAGTGAGGTGTTTCTATAATTTTTATATATTAATAAATTTTATAATTATAATTTAATATAAATTTATTGTACTAATTTTTAATAATGTAAAACACTAATTTTGTCGTCCCAACTAGGAAGTTAATTTCTTTTCCAATTTAATATATTCATCTTATATTTATCGAAAGATAGACTAATTGACGTTGTATTTAGACAAGATACATTGACAATTTCTCAAGTACTTACCTATTGTATTTAAACAACAAAAACAGAAAAGAAAAAGATTCCTTTTTGTTGAAAGTTGTATCATGTTTTTCAGTTTATATCCATGTTTTCAGAACCCATCGAATAGAAAAAAAATATCAGGTAGATGATATAAAAATATATATATTATTAATAATTAATAAAATTTCATTTTTTATGAATTAAAATATAATAAAATTGAATTACAATATTAATAAAAGTGATTAATTTTAATATTAAAAAATTTAATACAAAAAATATTAAAAATTGATTCAATGAATTAGCTTAATTTATTTTATCTGTTCAACCACCGATTTAACCGATAGTCAACCGATTTAATCCTAAGTTTTGACAAAATTAGTTCAATCGGACTAGACACAACAAATTTTCAGCTCAATCGGTTGAACCAACCAATCATAAATTTATCTATTGAAGACAGAAAATAATATCGTATAAGACTATCTTTGTTACCAAAAAGGTCACATAATAATTTTTAAAAATCAATTTATGAACTATGAACTAAACCTCATTGCCCAGTATTTAATTTCTATATAATCATGCGTGAACTTAGTATAACATTTTGTAAGGCCATAGTCTCACATTGAAAATAATAAGAGTTAAATTATCATTAATAATATATTCAATTATAATTTTTTAGATAAAAATATGGTAAATTAAAATTATTTAAAAAAATATTATTGGACGTGTAATTTAAGGTGTTATTTGGTTTGACAAGAGTATATTATTGGGCTGATCTCATTTAGGGCTTCAATTTTATTTTTTATGGATGCATAGGATTTCTTATTCCTGCCCGTAACTGAGTCTAATCAGCTCATGTCTTGAGCTTTCGTTCATTAAAGCTTGTAACTTCCTTTCTCGTCGGTCTATCTACTACTGCTAGTATTTAAAATCTCATTAGTCTTCTTGGAGATAAGAGAGCTTTGAGAATTAGCATTAACTCAGAAGATAACAGAGTGATTGATGTAAGTTGGATTTATCGCCACCGAGATTTTGCCGGAGAATGGCATATATGTGTACGGACAGCGGAAATTTAATGGCAATTGCTCAACAAGTCATCGAGCAGAAGCAACAGCAAGAGCAACAACACCCCCACGCCCATCCCCATCCCCATCCCCATCCCCATCCCCATCCCCATCAACAAATCAACAACCCCTTTTGTCTCAGTTCATGGGCCACAGCTCACCAGATTTTATCAAATAGTCCAACCCAATGTTATGGCTTCTCCGACTCTTTTCAGGACGCCGATGGTGGCGAGCCCGGGTTTCAGTTCCCCAACTTGGACCCAAACTCCGCTGGATTCAAGTTTTCAGATTTTGGAAACGGCCCAGTGGGTGAGTTCGACTCGGACTTGTGGATGGAGAGCTTAATCGGCGGTGGATATTCGACGGAGAGTTCTAATCTGCAGCCCGGCTGCAATTCGTGGCAAACCAACTCTGATTTCTCTCTCTACGCTGCCGATCCATTTTCCACATGCCCAACTCGACTCACTCCTCCTGCGGATCTCAACCGAGTCATTTTCTCTGAAACTCCTAGCATTACCCCTGTATGGGTCCCACCGGCTCCAGATACGACCGTTAAAAGCTCCAATCATGAACTTAAAAACGACACCGGGCTAGCCGTTGCATCTTCCAGCTCGCCGGAAACATTACGTTCAAAGCCACTGATAAACGCCCTAATCGAATGCGCCAGGCTTGCGGGCTCGGAATCCTACAGTGCTATCAAATCGCTGAATCGACTAAGAGAATCCGTGTCGGAACATGGAGATCCGACGGAACGAGTCGCGTTTTACTTCACTGAAGCTCTTTATAGTAGACTATCTCCCCATGCAGAGAAAACTCCGACAATCTTCGAGACCACTTCCGAGGAATTCTGTCTCTCCTATAAAGCTCTGAACGACGCATGTCCCTATTCAAAGTTTGCTCATTTAACGGCTAATCAAGCTATTCTTGAAGCTACTGAGAAAGCAACGAAGATTCACATAGTTGATTTTGGGATTGTTCAGGGTGTGCAGTGGGCAGCTCTGTTACAAGCTTTGGCGACTCGAACCACCGGAAAACCTACTAAAATTAGGATCTCTGGGATTCCGGCGCCGGCACTGGTGAAATCTCCGGAAGCATCACTGAATGCTACCGGGAATCGGTTGCGGGAATTGGCCAATGTATTGGATCTGAATTTTGAGTTCGAACCGGTGTTAACTCCGTTTCAAGAGCTTAATGCGTCGAGCTTTCGGGTTGATCCGGATGAAGTCTTGGAGGTAAACTTCATGCTTCAGTTGTATAACTTGCTGGACGAGACAAATGCTAGCATTGAAGTTGCACTGAAACTGGCCAAATCACTGCACCCGATTATTGTAACACTGGGCGAATATGAAGCCGTTTTGAACCGGGTCGATTTTTTTCCTCGTTTCAATAACGCCCTCAAATACTACTCCTCAGTATTTGATTCCCTGGAACCAAGCTTGACCCGGGAATCGCCGGAGAGGCTGGAAGTGGAGAGATTGCTACTGGGCAGGAGAATTGCCGGGGTTATTGGGCATTCTGAGGAACCGGGAACCAGAAGGGAGCGTATGGAGGACAAAGAGCAGTGGGGGATACTGATGGAAAGTGCCGGTTTTGAGCCAGTTGCCCTTAGCCATTATGCAGTTAGCCAAGCCAAAATATTACTATGGTATTGCAATTACAGTTCATCATATTCACTGGTTGAGTCTCCACCGTTTATTTCTCTTGCTTGGAACAATGTTCCTCTTCTTACTGTTTCCTCATGGCGTTAACTGGGTTTTGAATTGTTAAATTTGTTGGCTTTTCCCCCTTACACTCTCATTGTTTTAATATTTTCCCTCTCATTTCTTTATTTATACTTGATTTCTCCATCAATGGAGCTTCTTGATAAGTTACGAAGTGTTAACGCCAGGATCTTTCTCCACGTCCCAATCACCAAGACGCGTCCAATATCCTGCATAGATTCAACAAGTCAACACTAAAAGCTTCGATTTTACCGACCGTCGAGGATAGCTCCCGGCGTGAGAGTCAAGACAGCGATCACAAGGTCAACAATGGAGAGAAAAATATTATCTAAGTGTCTCGAGAGAAATAGAATAAGAATTCTAATGGAAAAAAATGTGTCGTGTTATTTACCCTCTTATGTGATCTTAGCCCCACGCATGTTCCACTATCCCGCTTATCGTGCCACCCACCACCTTCTCGACACCTTTTTTCCCTTACTTCTGGCCACTTCAAAAAAAAAGTAAATGCCTACTTTCATCCCTCTCATTATCGCTTGTTATCACGGCCATTCGAGTCCCATCCTCATTAATGCCATGCAAAGAAAGTGGCAAACATAATTGTCAAACGTCATTTGGCATAATGATTACTGGTCAAAATTGGGATTAAGTGATAATTTATATAATGGGCCAATATAATGACTAAGCCCAAATAATAAAAATGACCCAAGTGACCAGATCCAACCATGACTTAACATAACATGATCCAAGGGAGGAGCCCAATAATTTCTACCAATAAAGAAAAGGATTATGTCCCAACATTACCCCTACCTTTTACATTAAACAGGTGTTTAATGAAAGACTATAAACAAAGATAGGCCTGTGACGTAATTATCTATAAAAATCATAAGAGAACCAGAGTGATACTTGCCAAAGCCCAAATTGTTATCGTGCATGTAAGTTGAGAAACCCAATAGATGCAAGCCCACGAAAGTGAAGATATTTAGGTCTAAAAACGGATGAAACTCTTCCAATTCATCATCATTGCGTTGAATTAAATGTGCCGCTTTTAATTACTAAGCAACTGCACAAGATAAAAGGTAAACTTTACCAATTCGACGGCTTTTACTCGCTAATTCAAAATTTGAACCTTAGAGCTTTTTTTTCTTCTCTCAAATTTTCTTTTCTCGCTTCACAAAATCGAAAACAATGGTGACCAAACTCTAGCCGTAACTCTCCTCTTCGTAACTCCCATCAAGCATCGCTTTCACCCAACCCAAACCCTAACCAAGAGGGTTCAAGTTCTAACCCTCAATCATCCACCGCGGGGGAAACCTTCTTCCGACCTCTTCTACTCGATTTCTTCAAAGACGGGAACAATTTCCTAATGCCAACATTCGCTCCTCCGTCACATCGAATCGAAATATGCATGCTCAGAGTCGTTATCGATTCCCGACATGTATGCAATAAGTGGCTCCCCGCCTCAAGAGAAGCGATGTACCAAATGACTGACGGTTGGGTCGCCACGCTTAATTACTCTCTTCCGGAGAAGGGGTTCACTCCTCTTCATGTCTTCATCATTACCCTTTTAGGGTTTATAGGAGTGGGCTTCACCAACTAAGGCCCAACTCCTACATCCACATCCCGCATTCATTGCCTTTCTCGCCATTTAACTGGGATTACTCCCCTCTGCTGACATCTTCTTCACCTCTTCTCTCGCTGGTAGGTCCCAGAACGGGGTTTCAAAGTATTGAGTAAGCAATCTCCTCGACCTAACACTAGGTTCGAGAGGAGACCTTTGATGAACACTCCTTCCAAAGAATAAAGGTTGGTACGAGAAGTGGTTTTTCATCACGGGGCTCGAGATTTCTTCCTTCCAGACCGGACCACCTCTCGACTAAGTCTCTCACGACTTTGGTGATATATCCGAAGAACGCGGGTGAGGGAGATGGCGGACTTTTGAGGAAAATTCCTCCAAGGGAATGGAGTTTTACACTTCGACCAAACAAGCTTGGTTATATAATCACAAATGTAAGTTTTGATTAATTTCGCAATATAATTCTCGAGTCAGATAGGTGATACATATTCTGATGTGTGATTTTTTTGCAGTATCTCTGATTAAACCGACTCCTCTGGAGGTGAGAGACCTAGAAGATTTTTTGGCAGGGGAAAATGCTGATGCAAGTGAAGAGCACCCAGCCGAAGGATCTTCCCAGGTTAACCCTCCTACTGTCGATCCTCCAACTTCTTCCCTTCAAACCGACGAACCTCGTAACGCATTTAACCTAATATTCCCAAGAAAACCTTCGACTCGCCAAGAAAAAGATCCGCCAAACGAACCAAAACCACCCAACCGTATAAGCAAACCCCGACAAAGTGATCCCCAAACAATCCTCAAGCAACCCCCAAACAACTTCAACTAATCCCAATCCCCCAACCTCGAACCTATCCTCGTTAGAGAAGTCTTTCGATATTCCTTTGCACGACGACGCTAAGGTCCTTCGTAAAGAAAATAAGAACTAAAATAACTCCTTTCGATCGCCAAGAGCTTCGAGTCCCTACTTCTTCGGTTGTCAATCCTCCAATCATATCCACAGAAACCCCTGTTCCTGATAATGAACCAACCGAACCAACCCACACGCCTTCCCGAAAAAGAAAACAAGCCATCAGACATTCACCCTGGTTCATCTCCTGCTCCCTCGCCAACTCCTCGAACGCACGCCGCCGATCTCTTCTCTCCGAAACCATACACGAGACCCTCACCTTCTTCGCGAAGAACCTCCACCTTCCCCACCAAGAGAACAAACCACCGAGATTGATCGGAAGCCATGGCCTCCCAACAATGTGGCCCGACGACTCAATGCTCATTTTCCATTCCAACTGCTCAACACCTTTGTTTCGTGAAACCGACGCATCATCGGTTTGGGAATAGTTCGAATGGAGATCTACTTAGTGAAGGCATGAGCTACTTGGCGAAGGTAAATGAGTATCTTCTTTATTTTCGAATTTATCCGTATGTTTATATATCCGAAAACTAATCAAATGATATTGAAAATACATGTGCCGGCTGCAGTTGTTCGGACGTTTTCGCCCAAGATCTCTCAAGTCAAGCAGAAGAAGAGATCTTGAGGAAGGAAAATGCCATGTCAAGTCCGCCTTGGCAAGGAGAGAAACTCAACATGAATGCCTTCTTCATACAAACGAAGGTCTTCAAAGAGAGTTAGCCCAAGCCAAAGGAGATGTGAAGGCCTCAAGGAAGAATTGAAGTCAACCAAAGCTCAAAGACGAGGAGATCGTGAAATGAACGCCGACTTGGTTCTGGAGGAGCGAGATAAGGATGGAAAAGATCGAGGAGCTAAAGGTCGATGCAAAGATCTTGACCAAGACCATCCATAAGTTGGAGGCAAAGCAGAAATCGCGTCACACGAAAGTAAAGCGGCTCAAACTTGAGGAAGAAATCCGAGAGCTCAAGGCTCTTCGGGACCTTGGGCCTCCATTAACAAGCGACCACCTTCGTAAACAAATATGCAAGAGTACCGGAACTCCTGATGAGATTAATGGAGAAATAATGAAGATATACTCCGAGAGTTATGAGCTTTTTGCCAAGTCGTGGCAAGGAGAAGTCGTCTGCAGACAAACTGGATCCATCCTTACTCGATTCTTCGGGACGAAGATGGAGTCTCAAGTCGATGTTTTGTTGTTTATGTTTTTTCCATCTTTAATTTACAATATCTCGTAAAAATTGTCAATAGTGTAATTAAATTAAATATTTAATGAAAATAGTTTCATTCCTTATGACTTTGGATATTTATTATCCGCCAATACTCCAACATTTCATTAAGTGAAAAATGCACCAACCCCTTCGTGGTTTGAACTCGAATCGTTAGATAACAACTAAACATGCCATATAACAGATGAAGTGTAAGAATGAAGCTTTCCTCGAACTCAACACTTAGAAAAATTTTAGGTAATAAAATAAAGGAATACTTATTAGTTATCAAGTGTGAGACATATCGCTTCATTAGGAATTTGTTTGCCCCTAAAGGCCTAATAAAACTAAAAGATGACATTTGCCTACCCCAAAGGCCTCGACAAAGTCGAAGGATGACACTTGCTTTACCAAGGAAGGGCCTCGACAAGGTCTAAGTGACCACCACCACGAAGAGGTCGCCATCGAATGGCCAAACGAGTCCACCGAACCTCCTAACACCAATGACGTTTGCCTACCACGAAGGGCCCGACAAACTCATAAGGACCACTACTGAAAAAAAGGTCGCCATCGAATGGCCAATGAGTCCACCCGAACCTCCTAACACCAATGACGCTATTTACCACGAAGGGCCCGACAAACTCATAAGGACCACCGCCGAAAAGGTCGCCATCGAATGGCCAGCCGAGTCCACCCGAACCTCCTAACACCAATGACGCTCATTTACCACGAAGGGCCCGACAAACTCATAAGGACCACCGCCGAAAAGGTCGCCATCGAATGGCCAGGTGAGTCCACCCGAACCTCCTAACACCAATGACGCGTTTGCCTACCACGAAGGGTATTCCGACAAACTCATAAGGACCACTCGCCGAAAAGGTCGCCATCGAATGGCCCGCCGAGTCCACCCGAACCTCCTAACTTCGATGGTCCGATCAAGAATGAAGACAAAATTTGTTCGAGAAAAAGGGAACTTTTATTGATGATGACATAAATATTTACAAACCTTCCCATGTACATACATCATTTTTACCGAAAGTACTTTCTAAGCCTCGCCAATAAGTGCAAGTATTCTTAATTGTCGACCCATCTAATGCTTTCAATCGATAAGTTCCCGCCAAGCACTTCGCTTATTACATACGGTCCTTCCGGGGATTTGGCATCGCCTTTCCTATATTCTCGAGGTGTAGATGCTTGGCTTCTCCGAGGACAAAATCTCCCACTTCAACCTTCGACATTTTACTCTCTTATTATAGTGCTTAGCCACTCTTCACGATAAGTCGCCAACCCGTTAAGGCCATTTCTCTTTCTTCTTCAAGTAAATCAAGGTTGGCCTTAAGCCCTTCCTCATTGTAAATTTCTCTCGAATTGGGTCAATTCAAGACCTGGAGATCCAATTTCAACTGGAACTAAGGCATCGCATTCATAAGCCAATCTAAAGGGTGAATCTCCGTTGTAGTCCTTGGAGTAGTTCGATAAGCCCACAACACACTAAGTAGATCCTCCGCCATCCGCCTCTTAGCTTCATTTAATCTACGCTTGATTCCATTCAACAACGCTCATTGGTCACTTCAACTTGTCCATTTGATCGTGGATGAGCCATCGAGGTCTTTCTATGTTGAATCCCCAGTTCTTTCAAGAATGCCTCAAATTTCGATCCCACAAACCGCGCCCGTTGTCCGACATATCAACACCTTAGGAATCCCGGCCGAAACACCACCGACTCCTTTATAAACTTTAGGCATTCTGTCAAGTTATCGATCAAGTGGTTTTGCCTCCACCCACTTAGTCATATAATCAATAGCAACTATGACAAAGTCGACCGACCTTTAGCTTTCGGTAATGGACCCAAAGATATCAACCCCCGCATAAATGAAGGGTATAGGAGATAAGATCGAGTATAGCTCTTTCGGTGGTCGATGGGATCGGATCGTTGATCGACATTTCTCGCACTTCTTGACATATACTCATTTGCTTCTTTAAAGATGGTAGGCCAATAGTATCCCTGACGAAGTACTTTATAGGCTAATGATTTAGCCGCCATATGGTCACCACAAATACCTTCATGTACTTCCCGAAGAGCATAGTCAGCTTCAGATGAAGTCAAACATTTCAATAGTGGAGATGAGAAAGCTCTTCGGAATAAATCTCCGTCAATTAGAACAAAATTAGCACTTTTATACTTAACTTTTTGGCGAAAGCATCCGATCCGAAGGTAAGACGCCATCTCGCCAGATACTCTATATATGGAGTCAACCAAATAATTGGTTGGTTCATTAAATGCACATTACCGATTCATAATGGACACTAGGATGTTGCAAAGTTTCTAAATAAACCGACCCATCAAAGACGTTAACATCCAGTAGTGGCTAATTTGGAGAGTGCACAAGCAATTGAATTGTTATTACGCCGATCCTTGAAACTCATAGGATTGGAAATATCAAGTTGCTCCTTCAATTTCGTTAGATATTTGATCATTTTTGGGCCTCGAGCTTCATATTCCCTTAAATTTGCTTAACGATTAATTGAGAATCACTAAAGATAATTATTCTTTTGCACTTCAATACTCTTTTGCCAACCGTAATCCCGCAAGTACCGCTTCATACTCAACTTTCGTTGTTTGTTGCTTTGAATCGAAATCGATGGCTGTTGTACCTTGAATCCTCCCGACTCGTCGAATAACACTCGCTTCCATCGACGTCCGTGGTAGAAGACCCATCCGTGCATACAACGCCCACGAACTTTGCTTCATTGAAGAAGCGCAGAATCGCTTCGCCCGAACCTTCACCTTCGCTACAACTTCATCTCGCTGAGTAAAATGAGCATTCAACAACAAAAAATCACCAAAGCTTGCCCTTTGATGGCAGTTCGGGGATGATATTCAATGAAAAATTGTGACAACTCCATCGTCCATGCAGCCTAATCTCCCCGATACCTCGTGTTTGCCCATAATCTTCTTTAAAGGTCGATTGTATATACTATTACCAATCTACCCCGAAGTAATGCCTAAGCTTTGATTAGCGATTATTAAAGCAAAAGCAAACTTTTTAATATTCGGATACCTTGTTTCAAAGATCCCAAGGATACGGCTTACATAATAAACCGTGTCGCTTACTTTCAACTTCACGCACCAAAACCGCTTCCTATCGCCAATGAACTAGCCGCTAAGTACAAATATAAAGGTTCAAGAGAGCGGGCTTCACCAACAAAGGTGCCAAGATAAATAGGACTTGATGCTCAAAAGCGCCCTCACACCAAGTCCATCAAACGTCTTTGCATTCTTCGCCCTTTCAATGTATCAAAGAACGGTAGACATCTTTCCGCCGACTTGGACATGAACCTCCTTAAAGTCGCAATCCTTCCAATGACGTTGAACATCTTTAAATGACCGAGGAGTCTTCATGTTCGTGGATCGCTTGAATCTTCTCGTGATTGGCTTCGATTCCTCTCTCGATCGACAAGATATCCCGTAAATTTGCTACCTCCTGATCAAGGTGCATTTAGTGGGATTCAATCTCAAATTGTGTTGATTTAATTGTTCGAAAACATTCTTCCAAATCATCCATATGTTTATGTACCAACATACTTTTGACAATCATATCGCCTCACATACACCTCCATATTCCTACCCAAATTGATATCCGAAAACATGGTTCATCATTCTCTCGATATGTGGCTCCTAGATTAATGAGGTCAAGGTCATTTTCTTATAAGCATATATCGAACGATTCGTAATGAACGCCGCCTTCTCAGATATCTTCTTTACACATGGAAATTTGATGGTAACCAGAGAATGCATCCATGAAACTTAATAAAGCATACCCAAGTGGCATCGATTAGTTGGTCAATGTGGGGTGAGGTAGAAATCCTTCTGACAAGCCTTATTTAAATCAAGATAGTCGATGCAGACTCGCCATTTACCATTTTGCTTCGTATCAAAGACCACATTCTCCATCCATCGCGGGTAGTCAATCTTCAAGATGAAGTCTCCGCCAATAATTTTGCAATCTCTTCATCAATTATTCGGCCGACGCTCAAAGCGAAAATCCTCCTTTTTCGCGTCGGACCGGCTTCTTCGACGGGTTCACTCTCTCAAACCGATGCTCAAGAATATCCCCGTTTACTCCCTAAGATATCCCGAGGCTTCCAGCGAAAAATATCAACATAGCTTTGCAAGAGTTCTATAAGATTCGGTCGGAGAGGTTCCTAAGCAGATGCGAACCTATTTTCACCGCTTTTGTTTGCTTTTGCCCGGATGAGCTCTATCTCCTCCGCTTTCTTCATTGGCATGACCAATGGTTCGTAACTATTTTACGTGAAAGGTTCGATCTCTATTGCCATAGCATGCTTCGCTTTGATATTCCAACTCTCAAGTGATCACAAGATTTCTATAACATCTTCCGCCGAGATCCAAATCCCCTTCACCTCGCCAATTCCCCATGAGTAGAGGAAATTTAATTTTGAAATGAGGAATAGAGGTCACAACTTGGTAAAGAAATTAAAGGAGCCTTCCCAAAATAGCATTATAAGCAGAATCTACATTTACAACATAAAATTTGCAAATAATTTCTACCTGTTGGGGGGCCGTTCCGAAGATAACTGGCAGTTCTATAGTTCCAGCCACCTTAACCGGGTCATTACTAAAACCATATAAAGGAGCTTCCTATCCCAACTCCATCTTTCGGCCATCTAGGTGCATTCTCTGATAAGCGTGGGCATACAGAATATCTACAGAAGACCCATTATCCACCATCATCCGTTTCATATCTACCGAACCCACTTGTGCAGTCAACACCAATGATCCCTCGTGCGGTTCGATAATTTCCGAAGGGTAATCTTCATCAGTAAAAGAGATTACCGAACTCGGATAAGGTCTGTCAGTCTTCGGGAGGGTACCCGCCACTGTCATGACCGAATCCAAATAGCTTCGGCGCTTTTTTCCAACAAGTTTGCCAGAAGTACCCCCAGTGATGACATCTATCACATGTCTTGCAGGCTGTTCGGGAGCAGGTAACACTTGTTGAACTGGTTGAGCTACTGAACAGCCCTCCGTCTGCATTGTTGATTGGTTCGCGTAAAACACATATCTTGAATCAAAGCTCGCTTGTACCTTCCTTTCAATAAAGTCTTTCAAACTAGCACAATCGTCAGTATCATGACCAAGCTTGATGATAATCACAATACTTACGAGAATTTCCTTTTCCAGGCTTAATGTTATCTCGAGGTGGTTCAAAATAGGTTGGTTCTTAATTTGATCCAAGATAATGTACTATCTCAGTATTAAGTGTTGTGTACGTTCTATTCACTCGTTGGCTTTGGAGCGATTTAACGTCCTCCACCCTCATCTCCAATTATTAAACTTTTTCGATCCGCCTCATAAACGCCTTTTATTACCCTCATTCTTTTTCCGATCTTTATCGCCTCGTCGCCCCGATCTGTCTCCTCAGCCATTCAAGCAGACGTTTAAGGTCATCCATTGCTTCTCTACCACGATATAACCTTCACTTTGTCAAAGGCTTCAAAGAAGACTCTTCGGGTGATGAAACATCAACTTCTTCACTAACTTTTCTCGATTTGAACAGATCTAACCCATTTTGAAACAATCCAACTACTTGCCAGATCATTCAAGTCATCACACCGCCCATCGCTTCACGAAATCTCTTCACATATTGTCCCAAAGACTCATTCAAAACCGTCGAACCCGAGCTAACGAACCATTGGCTTTCCCTTCTTTTGTTGCTCCCAAAGCGAGCATGAAATTTATCGCATATGTCCCGCCCAAGATGAAATTCAATTTGAAGGCAAAGTCCCCATCCACCGCGGGCATCCTTTCTAAGTGTTGTGACAAAAGTATGACACTTAGCAAAGATCGCTAAAGTCATAATAATCCATTAATCTATCGAACGCTGATCAGTGGTCATAAGGATCCCCGATCCATCATAACTCTCCATACGGGCACCTTTGGTGGGGTCAGCTTTTTCTCTAAGAATCTCCGCGGAAAAAGGAGATTCTTTCTTTCCCGAAGTGTCCTTCGTCTTTCGTACTTCGGCAAGCTGCTTCCGAAGCTCTTTTAATTCTTTAACCAAATAATCTACTCCTTCTGGTTGAGACGATGCTTCCTTTTCCGATGATTCCTTTCTCCTATGAGTAGACCGGTTTCTTACAACAGAACCTTCAACTCTAGAAGGACTTCTTCGGTGACGAGTATCTACAGGGCGGTGTACCCTCAGTAGACTCTCGGGAGTACAATCTCTAGATATGCTTCGTCTTTGTGCTCGGGCACTGAGGCGAGAATGTGCAACAACAAGGGCTCTCTTTGTGGTTTCAGAATTACGATCCTTGGACCGACCTCTTCGTTCCCTCCGATCAGGCTCCTTAGAATCGACAGGGTGATGTACCTCCTCGATCTTTGAGGAGTAAGGCTTTGGATCTTCTTCTTTCTCGATTTCTACTTTCGAGACTCTCGCCCCGAATGAAAGGTGTTCTTTTCCACTTTTCGGTGTCCTCGCTTCTTCTGACCGATTGTAATCGAGTTCTTTATCTCTCAACTCATTATTCGCCATCTGCTCATCTATATCCCGTCGTTGCTTCACAAGTACTTCCATAGCTCTATCTCGCTTCATCACCATCTTGGCTAGTCGTGAAGCTTTTTCATCTTGGTCTTCTCGGTGATCGAGTTCCAGCGTAAGTGCCTTCTACTCGCTTCCCACCGTGGCCGACAAGCTTTATCGAAGAGGGTAGACTAACCCACGCTTAACCTTACCCATCTTCTTCAATTGAAAATCTTGGGGATCGTTTGACGACTGTGCTTGCATGAACACTTATCACGGCCCCAAACGATCCTTAATGCATACACTCTCGGGGTGTCGATTCACCGGCAACCCTCTACCGCTTCTTCGTGTAAGTGTTCTACTCTTCACCATGAATATTGACGTAGAACAAACATGGTTTGTGATTGAAAAATATTCAGACACTAGAACTCACCCTCCTTCTAGCGCCAATGTTAACGCCAGGATCTTTCTCCACGTCCCAATCACCAAGACGCGCCCAATATCCCCGTGCGATTCAACAAGTCAACACCAAAAGCTCGACTACCGACCGTCGAGGGATAGCTCCGTGAGAGTCAAGACTGAGCGATCACAAGGTCAACAATGGAGAGAAAAATATTGTCTCAGTGTCTCGAGAGAAATAGAATAAGAATTCTAATGAAAAAAATGTATGTGTATTTACCCTCTTATGTGATCTTAGCCCACGCATGTTCCACTATCCCGGTTTATTGTGCCACCCACCACCTTCTCGACACCTTTTTCCCTTACTTTGGCCACTTCAAAAAAAAAAATAAAATATCTACTTTCATCCCTCTCTATTATCGCTTTTTGTTATCACGGTCATTTGAGTCCCATCCTCATTAATGCCATGCAGCAAAGTGGCAAACATAATTGTCAAACGTCATTTGGCATAATGATTACTGGTCAAAATTGAGATTAAGTGATAATTTATATAATGGGCCAATATAATGACTAAGCCCAAATAATAAAAATGACCAAGTGATAATGTGATCCAACCACGACTTAACATAACATTGATCCAGGAGGGCCAATAATTTTACCAAATAAAGAAAAGGATTATGTCCCAACACGAAGCCTTGTCTAACAGTATAGAATACAGGTTAGCAATTTCTGTCTGTTTTAAATTTTAGCTGTACGTAGAGAAATGAAATAGCAGTATAATTTGTAACCTTTAAGGATTGCATTAAACCAGCCTGTTAACTGTGTAGCAATTAGCAACCATTTATTTCATCTTTTAATGGCCAAAGCTAAAGATTTTTATTTTTTCTCCATTTGTCATGTGGGAAACTGGATTGAAACTTGAAAGAGACCAACTGTAATTGTGCATATGTATTTTCTATTTTTAGTGTAATAAACTGTATATCACATATTTCATATGTTGAAGAAGATGATTATCATTTTCTACGGACCATTAGAGTGTTTGTTGCTTGCACGGTAGGATAGTTAAACCAGAAATTATAAGCTACAGAAAAATGTCATTGTCGTCTCGTCTGTCTCTATGGTTTTGGTTTGGGATTAATATTTGATTGAAATGCATTCATGCATGGCTTGTCAAGTCTCCGTGATCTAGAGTTCAATTTTGCCTTGCCATGTATTTATTATGTGTATCCATTTTCTATGTTCTAATGGTTTTAGAGACTGGACAATTTTTTGTGGTGGCATTATCTTACACAAACCTTGTTCTCATGACAAATTGGTGGTGGATATTTAAACCTTCACATTTCTTCCTCATAATATTCCAATCTCAATCATAGTTACTAATGAAACAATGATATGGCTAAGAATAAGTACCTCCTTCATAACGACGCCATTCGCCACCACAAAAAGTACTAGAGAGCATTAGCAACAAATAAGCTCGATCTGCCCAGCATTACCGATAACAGAAGAAAACTTCTTTGGGAAACAGTTGGTATATATTAACAACAAACAAACGTATTGTAGTGGTGTCATATCATATCATAGTGTCACCATGGAAATACATTGGTAGTGTGTACTGTGTAGTGTATATAAATAGTACACCGGCCCATTTGTGATTTGTATGTCTACCGGAATATATAGCAGGTCGGTCGCATTGCTAGCTGATATGACCGTTGACGTCCTCCTATAAGAGTAGTAGAAGAAGAGTTGACACTAACCATGGCGTTATCTCCTGAGCCAACGGTACGATTGGGCTGGCAGCTGGCTAGGCTAGACCCAGGTTTATGCAGACGGTTAGATTCATGGTGTACAATTGGTGACAATAGGCCTAATTTTCGTGTACAATTATTTTGATATATATATATATATATATATATATACATACATATATTGAAAGGCTGAAAGCCCAAATTAAAATAGTTTAATAATTTTTTTTTTGCTATCACTAATTGTTATGCATGTATGGGCACTGGATTAAAAACTACACCTTAATTATATATGCATGTGAGGATTGATTTAATGTAATCTTATGTATATTTAAATTATTAATAATAATATTTTCAATAACATGTTTTTGGATGAACTTGCAAACGGACTTGAATTATTGTTAATAATACTTTTAACCGTAATTCTTTGAATTAATTAACTTGTAATTAGTTAAAATGATTTAATAAAATATTATGATCAAGACAATTGGTACGATGAATTTAAATCTCATATTTTGAATTGTTACACATTTTTAACTTTTCCTTTTATTATGTATATGGAATTGATACTAGTGTAGTAAATTAACTTCTTTAGGTTCAGATAATATATGTCTAATCCGGTTTGAATTAAAATTGAATAATACTTATCCCTTGAACATAAATTGTCATCTCTGTCTCAAAATTAAAAAAAAAAACCATCATGTAAATATGTCTAATATATGCGACCTATCTCCTTTTATATATATATATATATATATATATATATATATATATATAGTAATTAAGAGTCCATCCTCTTCCTAACCGAACTACATACTGTAAATAAGTCCATGCCCCAATTTGAGAATTGATGTGAGACCCCAGATTTTATCAATAAAGATTTAAATTTTGTTGAAATAATTTTTTAATATTATGGTGTGAATTTAAGATAATATTATAGTTGTGGGTAGTATTTATAAATTTTGCAAAGTATGCAAGTGGTTATATTATATTCGATTGGTCGGGGAATATTCGGTTTAGCGAGAGGAATATTAAAGATAACTACTCAATCATTGGTGGACCCCATAATGTAATTATTATCGGATTGAGAAAACGACAAAAATATTTTATTGAAATAACGGCGGATGTTTTCTGGTAGTTCTTGTTGAACTACTTCGGTAGTAAAAGTACGATGTCGTGTGGTTGCGTAAAGAGCATTACCTGTATTGATTATTGACGCTTTATGTGAGAAGTCACCGGTTTGATTCCATTATTGTCGATTAATAATATGAATTATTATAAGCGATAATGACGTTTTGTTTTATTCAGTATTATTAACGTAATAAAAGCGAAACATCTTTTATATAAAATAGAATACTTTATTAAAAGTTATTCTATAAATAGAATATATTATATTTTATTATGCGTAGTGTTGCATAGTGTTTTGCATAGTATTGCGTAGTGTTTGCATAGTAAAATGTTTTATATAAATAGAATATATTATATTTTATTTAAAAGATTTTTCTTTAAATATGGACCGTCAGATTAAAGTAAATCAATACGGGACCGTTCATGGATTAATTCTTATGCATTCCATTTTCCTATAAATAGAAGCTCATTCCTTCATTATTTTCTTATTTAATTCATTGAAACTCTAGAGAGAGAAATTATAGAGAGAAGCTATAGAGAAAGTTATAGAAAGAAGAAGAGTATTCTGCTACTTCACTACTTCTATATTCGGTTCTTTTTACGGAAATGAGAACACAAATTTGGGACGAGTCTGGGAACGTAAGTAATGGTCGGAAGGATAGCATTAGTAGTCCTCACTATTTACGTGAAATAGTGTGATAATAGTTGTAATGAGGACTCCTTTTGAGTTTGTATAATATCTAGTAGACAATATTTGTATTCAAACTCACGATTTATGTCGTATTGCATACCAGCAGCAGTTATATTAAGTAAGTTATATTTGAATTTATGTACCATGTAAGTGGCGACCCAAGATGGGTGACGATACCTAATTTTGGGGGCGCCACGCGGTTGGTATCGAGCTAGGGATATGATCCTGGCTAAGATGTGAGAATAGTACTAGGAGGGGAGAGGCGGGAATTCTTCGCTAGTATGACCTACCTAAAGCTATTTGGTATTTAATTGGTGGTCAGGAGTATATATAGGATAATATGTGATATGTTAATTAACCCTTATTTTGTGGCGGTGTTTGAAAATGGCATCCAGAATGTTGAGAATAGCAATGGAGCACAGGAGACTGTTGATTCTCCACATATCAATAATCGAGGACAATGTGCAACAGGATGGCGATAATCCTCCGTAAACAACAAACACCGATCAATTGATGAATGATGGTACGTTAAAAGGTTTTAGAATTCATGCAACATCAAAGGAAAGCGACTCTGTCCAAAACGTAGGTGGAAACACAGAAAACTCTCGGCGGTCACCGCATTAAACAATTCAAGGAGCTGGGACCACCGGAGTTTAAGGAGAGCTAAAACCACTTGGCGGAAGCATGGATAAAGCAGATTACCAAGATATTTGATGTCTTGGGATGCTCCGAGAGCAAAAGGTTCCCTTTCACGCTTTATGTGCGCTTGGAGAGCAAATTATTGGTGGGAATTCCAGAAAGCGTACTCAACTTCGTTGATGAAGATATCTTGGGAGAAGTTCCAGAGTCATTCAACGACAAATACTTTTTCGAAAGTATTCGCCACATGAAGGAGGTGGAGTTTATCAAGTTGGAACAAAATAATATGACCGTGTCGCAATACGAGGCAAAATTTGCGGAGTTATCACGGTTTGCGTCCCACTTGGTGGATAATGAAGAGAGAATGGCGCGAATGTTTTTAAGAGGTTTGAAGCCGGAGATACGTTAACATCTTATTTCATAAACCGTGTTTTTATTCGGATGTTGTAAATAGGGCTCGATTAGTGGAGCGCGATAACGAGTCAACGAACTAAAAAGAAGCGGTAAGCAAAAATTATAATACCGGTAAAGTAGTCATCAAGCGGTGACAACAAGCGTGGAGGGAATCAACGGGCGGATATGGTAACCACTTCGGTGGTAATCGGCCAAAACAATAAGAATGGACATTTCAAGAAAAGGAGATTCAACAATGATGGAAAGACGTCAAAGACCAAAGACTGTTGTTAAGGAATGAGAAGGACCACCTATTATATGCTTCAAATGCGGAGGAGAGGGACACATCATCCGAATCTGCGTCATGCCATCCAAAGCATGTTATAATTGTGGAAGAGAAGGTCACTTAGCTCGATTTTTTTTGTTTCAAGAGGCGAATTCAACTAGGATGGAGGCACCAAAGGTGTCCCGCAGACAAACCAGAATTTGAGTTTAAGAGAGCGTTTTTTTTCTCGTGACGAGGAACCCGAATAAAATTATCACGGGTAAGTTAATCATAAGCTCTTGCGAAGTCTATACCGTGTTAGAACCGGTTCTACCCATTCTTTTATCTCTTGCTTGCGTTCAACGTTTAAATTTGACTCAGGAGAAGTTAGACTTTGACTTATTGGTTGAAACTTCGTTAGTAGGAGCCTTCGTTACCGCTACTACTCTTTTTTTTAATCTTGTTGTTTCAAATAAACACTTTCACGTTACTGTCGATATTATCTCTTTGAAAATACTTGCCTTTGATGTGATTTTAGGAATCAATTGGTTAACTACTCATTATTCTTTTGTAAGGTTGTTAGCTTTCATATTCTAACCAACCAACCTGTTATCTAATTCAAAGCAACCAAACCACTAAAGTCAATCATTGTCATATCAAGCCATAAGTAAAGAGCCCCGATCCTTTCGTTGTTGACTTCCTTGTGTAGAATGCACAAGCCGAATTTACGTAGGCGACGTCGTGAATGAAGATGGCAAGTTTATAGGTATCATTGTGAGATGCTATCTAGGTTAAGGGATAGAAGTCACGATTCAGATCAATGTGACGTACTATCCAAGTCTTGGATGAGTAATGTGGTTTTGAATGATATTTCTATCATTAATAAATTTCTTGACGTATTCTTGAAGATTTCCTAGCCTACCCTAGAGCGTGAAATCGAATTTTGTATTGACTCAAAGATAAAAACCCATTTCTTAAACCCTCAAATATTTCTTCAACTAAAATGAGCAGGTTTACGTGGTTTATGATGAAAGTCATAATAAAAGCATTGGAATAATGAAAATCATGGGTATATGAAGTATTAGTAAGTTTTATGATGAGTTATGTTGGTTGGTATGTGAAAACATGAAAGTTTCTTAGAAATCACAAAGAGTTGAAAATCGATTTTGGTGAAAAACGTAACACGAAATTCAATTGACCATATCTCCTATTATATTTTGAATTTTTGAGTATGGTCAAGTTCTAGAGTTAGATCTATGAGTTACCTAACTAATCCAAGTGGAATTACTGGAAAAGGTGTTGTAGATTTTTGTGTGGACTGATTTTAGCAAATGAGGCCAAAGCTGTAAATTTTGAAAATGCTACTGCCCAGAAACTTTAAGGGACTGTTTCGGCCACTTAAATTATGAGAAAAATTCTGGCCTTTTGGGACATGAAAGTATATGGTATAAAGTACCTCCTGTCCAAAAATGAGCTCATTCTGACTTAAAATGAGCAAGTTATGACTATTTCAATATTTAGGTTTTTCCGATTTAAAAAACGCTATACCTGAGTTCTATAACTCCGATGACCATGAAATTTAAACTGGAAGCTCACGTTAACATGTGTAAGGTCCTGCCAAGATTTGGGAATTTTGGAGTTAAACTTGAGGTAGCTAATTTCTTAAGGAATTAAGTGGAAATTGATTTTTAAAAATAGTAAATGAATTTTAAAAAAATTCGAGAAAAATATATTTTCATTATGGGAATATATTATGCTAAATCCCAGAAAAGAAATATTTTTGGGGCTGATTTGGTATTTTTCATGAAAATAGTTTAATTACTGAACATATGAGTTAAATATGTTATGTGAAGTAACAAAGTTGAAAATAGGATTTTATGGCTAGAGAATCCTATATAGAGTATATACATATTTTTTGATGAGGATTTGATAATTGGTGATGATATTTTATGAGTATGACATTTTGAATGATTAAATGCATTATATGGTAAAGCGTAAACAATTAAGATAAATTGTTTATAAATTTAAGAAGTGATTAAAATATTGTTATAATATTAATGATATTAGATTATGAGATTATTAAGTGATTGAAAACATGGGGATATTCTTGAATCTGAATAAATTATATTATAAATGTTTAATATTTATCCTTTATCTCATTTGATTGATTCTTTATATCATTATCCTCATGCTTATATTATGTTGAAAGTCATACGTGGCTGTAGATGGACTTGGTATGATTATGACTGAGGATTGTTCGGTATAATCATAATCAGTAAATGAATACACAATTATCTTTGGCCAGTAGTGCATGGATAATTTGTGGTCGTGATACTTAATGAATACACAATTATCTTTGGTAGTAGTGCATGGATAATTTGTGGTCGTGATATCTTAATGAATACACAATTATCTTTGGTAGTAGTGCATGGATAATTTGTGGTCGTGATCTTAATGAATACACAATTATCTTTGGCCGTAGTGCATGGATAATTTGTGGTCGTGATCTTAATGTCGTGATACTTAATGAATACACAATTATCTTTGGTAGTAGTCATGGATAATTTGTGGTCGTGATATCTTAATGAATACACAATTATCTTTGGCCGTAGTGCATGGATAATTTGTGGTCGGATATCTTAATGAATACACAATTATCTTTCGTCAGTAGTGCATGGATAATTTGTGGTCGTGATCTTAATGAATACACGATTATCTTTGGTAGTAGTGCATGGATAATTCGTGGTCGTGATCTTAATGAATATCCTTGGCCGTAGTGAGTGGGGATGATTCGATGATATGGATTAATTATTGGTGAGTCTCAAGAATGAAATATTAATTCATGGATGTGGTAAAAGTCATCTTTGGTAGTAGTGCATTGATAGACTTAGTATGATTATGACCACGGATTATTCGGTATAATCATGGCCAGTAATTGAAAAACACGAATATCCTTAGCAAAGTAGTGCATGGATAATTCATGGTTGTGATACTATTAAAAGTCGAGTCTCATTATTATTGGTTTTACTGATTGTATATCTTTGGGCTGTAGTGCAAAGATGAATTGTTAATGAATATCTTTGGTGGGATTGCAAAAATGAATTTAATGTTTTCAACGATAAAGGTATTCAAGGTATCCTCACCTCTTTATCATATCAGTCGTACCCTAATTTCGAGGGCGAAATTCCATAAGGAGGGAGATTGTGAGACCCCAGATTTTATCAATAAAGATTTAAATTTTGTTGAAATAATTTTTAATATTATGGTGTGAATTTAAGATAATATTATAGTTGTGGGTAGTATTTATAAATTTTGCAAAGTATGCAGTGGTTATATTATATTCGATTGGTGGGGAATATTCGGTTTAGCGGGGGAATATTCGTGACAACTACTCAATCATTGGTGGACCCCTAACGTAATTATTGTCGGATTGAGAAAAGCGACAAAAATATTTTATTGAAATAACGGCGAATGTTTTACCGTAGTTCTTTGTTGAACTACTCGGTAGTAAAAGTATAAGTAATGTCGTGTGGTTGCGTAGTAGAAGGCACCTGTATTGATTATTGATCTTATGTGAGAAGTCACCCGGTTTGATTCCATTATTGTCGATTAATAATATGAATTATTATAGCGATAATGACGTTTTGTTTTATTCGTATTATTAACGTAATAAAAGCGTAAACATCTTTTATATAAAATAGAATACTTTATTAAAGTTATTCTATAAATAGAATATATTATATTTTATTATACGCATAGTGTTGCGTAGTGTTTTGCATAGTATAGATATAGTGTTTGCATAGTAAAATATTTTTATATAAATAGAATATATTATATTTTATTTAAAAGATTTTTCTTTAAATATGGACCGTCAGATTAAAGTAAATCAATCTGGACCTGTTCATGGATTAATTCTTATGCATTCCATTTTCCTATAAATAGAAGCTCATTCCTTCATTATTTTCTTATTTAATTCATTGAAACTCAGAGAGAGAAATTATAGAGAGAAGTTTATAGTAGAGAAAGTTATAGAAAGAAGAAGAGTATTCGCTACTTCACTACTTCTATATTGATTCTTTTTACGGAAATGAGAACATAAATTTGGAGACGAGTGGAGAACGTAAGTAATGGTCCAGAGGATAGCATTAGTAGTCCTCACTATTACGTGAAATAGTGTGATAATAGTTGTAATGAGGACTCCTTTTGAGTTTGTATAATATCTAGTAGACAATATTTGTATTCAAACTCACGATTTATGTCAGTATTATTGTTACGACAGTTATATTAGTAAGTTGTATTTGAATTTATGTCTTATGTAAGTCATGCGGCCAAGATGGGTGACGTATACCTAATTTTGGGGGCGTCACAATTAAGACCAATAGTGTTTGCAGGAGCGGAATTTCTATCAAAATTACTCAGATATATTCATTAGAGTTTCTATTTTTTATTTTTATTTTTGTAAATTAAATTACATAAAATGCTAAGAGTTCAGTTTAAATAGCCCTGTTATTGTTTTATTAGTTCTTTCTAACACCCAAGCAAATATTATTTATTCTCTCTATAACACCAATTTTAAAATTTTAAACAAAATATTATATTTCAAAACATGTAGTCCTGGTATATATTGTTATAAATTTATACCGAATTACATTAATTATAAAATTTATTAATATATCAAATTGATAAAAAATTATAAGAAGATTTCACCGTATATCTTTACCTAACAAAATTAACACTAATATATATACACGTCAATCAAAAAATTGACTATACATAAAATATATATATATATATATATATATATATATATATATAATGTGAAAGGTTGATCATCTAGGTATGAGTGATTGATGAGATTGGTGGTGACATGACAACGTGTAGGGTGTGGAACATGAACACATGTCAATATAAGTGACACGCGTGAAGCTTGTAGATCGAGCTAAACTCTGAATTAGGAGGATGACCAGGATCTCTATCTGTCTCTCCTCCCCCCACCCACGCCTCCCCGCTGATCCCATCCCATCCCATTTTTTGTTGTTGTTGTTGTACGTTGTCTTATCTATATTACACGTATTATTTTAATATTACGCATGCACAATATATAGGCGGTGAAATTAAAGATACATCTTACTGGAAGATCTAATTAAGATGATGTTCAGTGCAAGCAGATTAATCCGAATTACACACTACTCTTCTTCTAACGTTGGGTTCAGAAATGGCAGCGGAATAAGATTCCACCGGGTACCAGCAGCTACTGGTAGTGCAAATAAAGGGAATATTGAGAAAATGGACAACTCCCAGCAGGATCCCAACACTAGTAATAAGAAAGGGGATGTCATGTCTCATTCCTTTGGAGAAGGTTACGCAACCAGGTCTGATGAAGAAGGTTTTGGAGGCACATACCAGTCTCTTCCTAAAGGTGAAGATCAGGAGAAGTTTGTCCATGTCAATTCCCCTAGTACGAATGCATTAATTAATTATATATAAATTAATTGAGTATCATATCAATCTCTCTCCTTCATTGAATATATAATATTCTTTTACATTATATATATATATATATATATATATATAGCTGCATGCATGGGTTTATTAATTTCTACTAATTGTACGTACGTAATTAACTAGAATATAGTTGATGGGATTTATTTTCATGTTTGTGCATGAATTAAGAGTACGACAAGAATCAAGGAAGTGAAGTGAAAGAGAAGGAGAAAGCGCGACATCAAACTAATTCCCAGTTCCAGTCATGAGGGATCCGATCCAGAAATAATTAACCAATCAGTACGACTGGTTGAGTAATAAAGTATCCTTCCTTCATCTCGATCTACTTGTTTAATTAATCATATAATATGAACGCCTCTCCTCCTCTCCTCCTCTCCTCTTTAGTGTACGCAGTTGGTAGGTATTATAATAAAATTCGATATTTTTGAAAATATTTTGTCATTTTCAAATTTTATACTGAAAGTGTATTATCATTATGGTTTTTTTTTTTTTTTTGGATTGTACATAGATTATTTTTTGGTACTACTGCAATTTTTCGTTCCAGAAACATGTATCCATTTGATTTTTAAATACGTGATTATTGTCTTATTTTGAAAATTAAGATGAAGCATATGATATAGTTGTAAAAATCAGACCACAAATTTCACTTAATTCCCTTAATTGTATGGAAGCCTATTAAAAAGAATAATACATTACTAATTGTTTATTTTATTATTAAATTATCTTAGACATTTATGAATATATTCATCATGTCCTACCTCGTTTCGAATAACCGAATAGATTTTTAAAATAATTATAATAATAATAAATAAAGTCCTAAACTCTTTAACTCTTAAAGAGTTACTTTACTCTCATCGTCTCTCAGATTTTGATTTTTAATTATCGAAATAACTGAATTGAAAATTTGGTTATTCGGTATTCGATAATTCGATAATTCGAATATTTTTTTAGTTCCGTTAATTATTCGGATAGTGAAATTTAAAAAAAGTTTTCGATATTTGATTATATCTGAATATTGTTCACCTAGTAATGATCATTGATTGATGTGTTCTTAAAGTCACCACAATGGGTATATTGTTTCTAATATTTTAATTATAAAATATGTTAATTTTATTTGAGAGTTTTATTCCGTATATATTTCCTCTGTTACACAAAATAATATCATTTTACCTTGGTCTTTTGATAATATATTTTAGTTTATAAAATAAAATTTATCATTACATGTTTTAAAGTCCATTCAAAATGGTTAACATGTGAAAATACATTCATTCAAATGTTTTATATAAATAATTATCAAATATGTTTAATTTAATATATTTTTTAATTTAAAATTAACATAATTTTTTGTATGATTATTTTGGTATAAGTATTTTATGGTTATTTAATTTTTTTATATATGAAAAAGAGAGGCTCAAATCCTTAAGAGAAAATAGAAATTTAAAATAGGCATATGAAGTAAGAAATTAAAATAATTTAAGAGGATAAAATAATAAAAGATTTTTATTCAGATAGATGTTTCAGACATATTAATTATTAAATAATTTTTTTTATTTAATTTTATTCAACTTATTTAAATTACTTAAATATTTAGAATTAATTCATTTGATTTTATCAAACAGTCCCTTAATTAATTTGTGCACCGAAATTTATTTTAATTATAAAACAAAAAGGACTTGGGATTAGCCTCTCAAGGCTCTTACGTGAAGGCCCATAGATAACTGGGCCGAGCCAGTTATGAGTCCAGTTTAGGATAAATGTCGTTAGAATGGAAAAAACAAACATAAACGTCCTCGGAAGATTAGTTTAACACGTGTTCAATTTATATTCGTTAATGTCTAAATTGCCAGCTCATTGACAGCGTCTACAACCGGTTAAACGAAACGCAAGAAAACGACTCAATCTAATAGGTTAATTTACCACCGTTGATCCTTAATTCATTCCCTCAATCCTAGCCGTTCGCTCTCCCCAGCTATCCTATATATACCGGCAGAAACACATTATGTCGGACAACGTACCCGCCTTTCCTTTATCGTTTAGACCAACGCTTTGAAACCGACGGAATTTGGTGCTAGAGGTTTATCGATTGCTACCGTATACTTTGATTTTTTTGTTTATTGCTATATTTTCTATTGTTGTTTCGTCATCTATGAAAGGTATCAGAAGTTTTTCTGCAGGTTTCAATTCAGAATAAGATGGCATTGTTTCGTCGCAGGCGCTGAGTTGTGATGTTTCCTGGTGGTAGACAATCGACGAGCCCTAATCTTTCATAACTTGGAATCTTGCGATATTGGATTTAGTTTGTAAGGGTTTGTAATTTGGGGTTGGGGAAAAGGGGTTCTGTTATGGGTAGACAGTTGGGGAAAAGGGATTCTGTTATGATCTGATACGGCCTTTGCCATGACAGGTGCGCTTGCATGGCAGGTCATCAAAATTTTAATATAATAAAAGATATTTTTTGGTTTTGAGGGGAGAAAGCACGGGGCTTTTTAACCCGGGTTCTCTCCTCTGGTGGTGTGGTGTGTGGTTTTCCTGTGTCTGTTGCGATTGGTGTCCATTCCTTCCTTCTCCTCCTACATAATCAACATCGTTACAACTACAAAATCAGAAATCAACATATATGAATAACCAAGGCTCTTAATTCAGGGAAAAGGTACACGCATTGTTAATAAATTGCCTTTAATTTTTTTAAGCATTATTAAGACAAATTTTGATATCCACTCACAGTAATATAAGATAATTTTTATCTAATAGAATTTATATTTTATTATTATAAAAATCTATTGTGTGTTAACATTGTAAAATTGTGATTCTTTGGTATTTTTTGGCATCATTGGATAATCATTTAGCAGATTGCAAGACCAATAGACCTGGTTAGCAAAAAGAGATTTTGGTCTCTACATAATTGTTATGTATTCATCCCTACCCCAAAAAGTTCCATTTTTTTGCTCTCATTATTTCAAAAAGTGCAATTGATTTGGGTCCTAGAATTAAATGACAGACTTCTTTGAGTTTATTACTATAATTTCATTATCATGTTAATAGCTCCTAAACTAAAACACGCATGGAAAAATTAAATTTTATATGCTTGTAAATTTTGTTAAATTGAAACAAATTTATACTTTATTAAATTTGCTAGTGCCACTTTTTGTGATAGTGAGCATATATTTTGCTCCTGTTTGAATTTGAAGGGGTTAGTCAACTATTGTTCAAAACTTGTGGTACTAACAATTTATTCTGGAACATAAAGTTGTTAATTATGTTCTATTTTTAATGCCGTTAGACATGAATCTGATAGGCCTTCGCAGATGGATGAAGGTGTGAAGGGATAAAACTCTTCTGCATCTCAAAATGGTAGAAGGAAGATTTGAAGCATCCTTTCACATGTTTTGTATTGCAATTTGCAATCGAACTGATTTTCATGATTAGGGGCCTCTGTCTCATGTATAAGTTTCAAGGTACAGCATTTAGTGGGGAAAAAGTAAGATGGTTTACTCTTCTTTTGACCTTGTTATAAAGTTTAGTTCCTACAAGCTTTAGCTAAAGCCTAAAAGTTCACAATGAAATTCCGTTACTTTGTTATCTTAAATACTATGATCTCTTAAATTCCTTTATTTTAAATTTGACTAGGTAACAAATTTTCTTGTGTTCTTATTCTTATAAGTAATTATTACGCACTTATTATATCTGTCCACTTCTTTCCTGTATAATATGTATCTTTACATACGTATTATGCAAGAAAAGAATCAATATATATTTTTAAAAAGAGTCATTTCCTAAAATTTAAATTATCAGGTTGTTTGCTTCCTCCATATTTAGTTCGTTGGAGTCCCACTACTTTGTAATGTCCAAAACTAATGGACAATCTCTGCCCTAGGAATTCAGTTGTAGATCTAACTGGTGCAGTTGTATCTTGAGGTGTAAATTTACAGTTTATTATAATTCACAATCCATTACTACATCAACTTAAAAATACATTTTGACTTTTTGTAGTTGTTTTGCAAAAATCTAAAATTTAAAATACATACGAATTTATTCGTTTAGAGTATAAACAAATATTTCCATTTTAAACTAACTAAAGAAGTTCTACTAATCAATATATTTGTTGTTTTAAGCCTTTAACAATTATACGTCAATATGTTGTAAATTTGCTTCAAAAAGTCAAAAATATCTCTGATTTTGGATGGGAGGTAGTATTTGGTAAGTTAATTTTTGGCTTGTGCTGTCAGGTAGAAGAACCATTGGGTGTAAATGTTACTATTATGTTCTTTTTCTGATTGTTTCTGCAGTTGATAACTGTATATGATTCTCTTGTCAGTTTCTTGATTAATTAGTTTTCAACTATTTCAGAATTAAAATGGTTTCATCTCTCAAAAGATCACACTATTATATATATATATGTATATATATATATTTCACCCAGCCTGTGAATGAGAGTATCTCGCATGTTGCTGAGATTCTGGATTTTGAATTTCGTTCATGGAGGTAAAAGTGGTTGATGGCCATGTTTTGCAGTAACCAAGTAGCCAGTGGCTGTAGATACTGGCAATTGGACAATAATGTTGTATTTCATGTAACGTTGGTGTTCTTCAAGATCCGTAGGTTCAGGATTTGGCAAGAGTGTTTTGATCGTAATATGAGAGGCTAGTGGTTCAAGTGTTTTTGGATCTAATTTTTATTAATGTTGCATGTCTTAAATCTAAGTTTGGGTTGATTTGATCTATATCTTTATCGCCTCATGAATTGTATGTTTGTAAATATGGACTTGAAATTGTTCGTTTGGAAATTTCTCAAAAATGTAATCATAGGTTGCTATGTTTGCGTTTTGATATATATCAACATTGCGACAAAAATAAATAGACAATGGCATGGTTTGTAGATTAGTACAAAAATTCATGTGTAATTAATTGATGCTTCTACTCGGAATAAAATTCCACATATTTTTGTTGCAATATAAATCTTTTCCGGTGGTTGCTATTCAAATCCTATGTAAACCTTGTCTTTAAGTATATAGCATGATTAGCACAGCTAAAAGTATCATCTCTATAACCTCTTTATCAAAAGTCTTATCTTCTTGTAATTGTAACATTCTTTCCTTGGTTGTTAACCAACCACTGATTTGACTAATTTGGGTTTGGCTCTTGTCCTATTTGTAAAAGGGGGACGATTGGTCTTGCGAGCATACTCAAGAGTGGTCAAGTTGACTTTTTTGTGCAACTTCAGTGTCACTCCCTGTTCCTTTCTACACTTTTTTCTTCACATTATACTATCATCAACTTTATGTTCAAATTCTGATTAGCTATTGTTTAGCATTGTAATAGATCAATATTGATCTCAAGTTGCTTTTTCTTCAATGTCCATGCATTGATGTGTAAGATGGCTAGGTTTTTGGAGGAGCTGACCACTGAAATCATTGGTCAAGATGCACATAACTGAAGAGCTTAAAATTACTTGGCTCCTCCCTGTGTCAGCATTTGTTTTCTGGTTCGGTACAGGTATCAGCAACAGCCTGTAAGTCCTTCTATTTAGCTACCTGTTATATTCTTATTCTCTTCAATTTGAAGCATGTTTGTTTTGTTTTTCATGTATACTAAAAATTGATTTTAAGAAGTCAAGTAGTTATTTTATAAGTGTTCTCAAATTTTGAATATCACATTACGTGTCATTAATATATTTACATTTTTTACGTGACAGTATAACTTGACTTATTATTTATGATGTTTAGCCAATATAATTATAGCACATATTTGAGTTTCAATTTAGAAACTATATTCAAAATTTAGAAACTTATTTGAGATTCCTATACGTGATAATTGAAGTTTTACATGAGAAATTTTTTTAGTTCTACTTGGGATATAAATTTTATTTCAATTCAAGTTCTTTAATTTTATAAATACTATTCTCAACACTCTTAACAATCTTCCTATACTGAGTGTCTTTCAAATTTACACAAGTCCCACGTCAAATTTGACAAATCTTAGAATTTTATCTGATCAAGTTTTTGTTAGTAACATGGTCTAAAGTAAGATGCCATTATATATATGACCTCTCATTCAATCGTCTGACTCTTTCTAAAACATTTTTGATGTGCTAACTGTGGTTAATCTTTCTCCCCAAGTTTGATTATAATTAATGTATGTATGTATACCGGTTTCTTTGGCTTAAAAGATGAATTATCTTTTTATTGATTTTCTTTGGGAGCAAGTATTAAGCTTTGAAAAGGATTCATTTAAACATTAATTTATTAATAATATATTTAATAAATTTATTTATTTTAAAATCAAATCTTAAAACATCTTCGTAATATACTATATGCTAGTATGTTTCTATGAAACTTTTATTAGTAAAAATTGTTAAAGTATTTCCTTTTTTTAATCTTGCATGTAAAATTGTGTGGATAAATATTTGTTCATTTCATTTTATAATACATTAGTTCTGCTCAAATATGAAAATTAACATTTAACACTTTGTTTAGAATTAAAATGCCAAATTCAAGGTTATTTTTCTAATTGAAATTATTAGGTTTATAATTTTATTTTTTTGTGCATAGGTAAATTTTCCTAGGTTTCCCTTAATTTTTCCTTTGCTCCTCCCCAATTCCCCCCTAGGCCCTTTTAATGTAAATATGTAATAGTATAGGTTTCTACAAAATAAATCGTCTCTTATGCAAATGAAATGAAGCTTGCTGCTTCTTTTTTTTTAACTTGGAGATTTATGATTTTTCTGAATCTTACGCAAGTGAACTGAAGCTTGCTTTTTTAACTTGGAGATTTATGATTTTTCTGAATTAGGCCTGTAACTTGGGCCGAGCTTTCATTGGGCAATTGGTTATTTCCATTGGCTGACGTCTAAATTGGCAGCACATTGAAAGTGTCAAATTGTACCCCCTACAAAATACATGAAAACAAGGAACCAACTTTATCCTACCCGTTGGCTTTTCACATGTTGCATATAAAACTGGCTGCTTCGCGGTCGGAGTAAACATTCGTTCTTATCCCTGCCTTCATTTTGTGTTTAGGGTAAAATTTGTTCTCGTGTTTAAGGTACATCTGCCTGCTATTTTCTTGTGTTTTTTTAATCAGACAATTTACATTCTACCATAGGCATTGAATATATCGTGCACCCAAGTGAGATTGATGCTATATTTGATAACATTGCTTGTACTTGTTATAAGAGATTATTGGTTAATTTATGATTTACAACATTTATTGGTCTTTGTTGTCAAATATGTTTGGCTGAACATGTAATGGTATAGTATAGAGGTGTGTGGTGTATTCCATACCATCGTGTAGCACTTAGCACTGTACTTTTGGAAAAGTGATCTAATTTTATGCTGCTAAGTGTATCCATCTCCAATTGAATTTGTTTATGCTCTTCCTTAAGTTACAGCTTATAATTGTAGTTTGGTATTTTATATAGTATGTAACATTTTGTATATTTGTATTGTGTTTGTGACGCCCCCAAATTCAGGTGCTTGATAATAAATATCATCATCTTATTTAAGCCTAGCTATTACATAAGATAACACAAACTTATTCTGACAGCTTTCCTTTCCCTTTGTTCTTGTCAGAGCCCTCTGGTTGATCAAACTTAACTGAAAATATTTAAATTAAGTAAGAATAAGCATTTGAGTGCCATGCAAGTAATAGCAAACAATAAACATAACTGAAAAGATTAAATGTTTTCTTTGAATGACACTTCTACAACGAAGCAATAGTTGTGAAGTAAACTGAAGCAACACTAAACAACATAACAGTTCTATTTCAAATTTTTGAAACTACGTGCTGACTATAAATGGAGAGCAGTCGATAGACTATGAACATTGTTTTCAATTTTCGAAAAGGTTAAACAGAACTTCATCTGTAAACCGTCATAACTTACGGGCACGGGGGGTGATCAGCCCGTTATGCCCTGTATTGATCAATACTACATACCAGAACGATATTCTTGTTCATCATATCCGCATTGGGCGCACAAAAGTTTCCCAGATTTGGGATGTTCATACTTAGTCGGGAATCTGAACCAAAATAATTTGGTTGGATATCAATAGGGTTTTATCATGTCCAACGATATTTTTAAATTTATGTGTAGCCGAGTTAAATAGTTTAGACGACTTTTATTTAAGGTATACATACTGGAGATCAACAAGTATGTATCAACATGTACAATAATTATCCAAGTGAGGACACTTGTATAACCATACTTAGAATTTAACGAACAGAATACATATATCTGAATCTTACTGTAATATTGTACTGATAAACAATGAACGAATAAAATTTGAGAACTTGTATGAATACAAATGATTGGTTACCTAATCAATAACAATAGAGTTTAAAAGCCCGTATAACCAGAATATAATTCAATAACTTACGCGGGTTTATTGCATAAATAGATATAAAGAGTAAAGATACTTGCACAATAAAAGTAGAGTTCGGATACTTGCTTACGATATCCATTGAATAAAGTAATGCAAGGGTTTAGGATACTTGCTCAATATAAATTTGAGTAAGCTTAGTGAACTTGCCTCAAGCGTAGTTTACCAAGATAAAGCTTAATATCAATCCAATGCATTATGATATCCTATTCATGTATAATCATATTAGTTATACAAGTTCAACGTGTACACCTATTATCTTAATTTACTAACATACACAGCGAAATTTATCAATGCTAACATATAGTGCTAGTCTTCTAGTTGCATAATCTTACATGAAAATTAATTCATAATACCTCATGTCATAGCTGAAATCACAATTTGACTTTAAAGTGGTAAACACTTATTCATCATAGGATCCTATCAACAACATGCTTATTAACACATGAGTACTACACTGGACATGTATTACAGATTAGAGTAACAACTTAGGTATTTATGAAACCACGTAACAACCTACACAATCGATCCTACTTGAGGGTGGGCGCGGTTGGCAGCCGCATTGGTTCATATACTAGGGATTGGTGGCGGCTTGCAGCACGCTTCCCGGTGCTCAAGACATGGTTGCTCTTGCAGAAAACCAGTGAACACACGCCTTGCACATAAATGAATAATCATGCAAAACACACATGTTAGTAGGTGGATAACTAAGTTTGACCTCTTATCATAGCATTATCAGAGGTCACCATCTATTCTCATTTAATCAAGACTTTAAGTGTTAAATTCCTAATTTTCTTACGTTACATGCTATGTGGTCCATAGGTTTCTACTATACATGCTTGCATTAGTTAAATCATGTATGTCAAGTGCTAGAATACTCGTAATATAGTTATTGACAAAATTAGTTTTCGAGGTTTCTTGTGAAAATCCCATGTTAAGCCATCAAGTATGCAAATTCACTTTATTTACTAAACATCATGCGCTCACATATACATATTAGAATATATAAGCATGCTTACAAGTTCCCATATAGTTTATCAAGTTTGTATTTGAAAAGTTTCCCTTAGTAAAACTTACTTAAGCATGCGAAATAAGTCCACATATTCTATAGCATGCTTTCATACTCATTTATGCACATACTCAAGTTATTTACATAAGTTAAAAAAATCCGAATTTGAAAACATAATGCTCATCATACTTTGTTTTGCAAAATTTCAAGTTTTCCTTTTAGAAAAATCCTTTAAAACCAAGCTAGAAAACTCTATTATACACCAAACTAGTTCATACCTTATGTTATACTCATGTACGTACTTACCTAGATTATTTACACATGTTCACAAAATCAAAATATACATTATTCCAAGTTTATCATTTCTAGTTTTTTCCAAATCTTGAAGTTTTCTTGAAAACTCAACTCAACTCAAGCTAAAATAATGTACTATGTTCAAAACAATATCTAACCACATGCTAGGGTCATTTATATGCATAATCTAACTTAAGTAACATGCTCATGACATCTTAAGGAATCAACAAATGATAGAATCGATGATAGCAACTTCATGGCGGTTTGTGTGGTGAAGGACTAAGGAAGTAAGCGGCGGCGCTTACTTAAATCGAGAAACGAAAAAAATATGGCTATGCTTTTGCAGAGCCTCAATCACAAGCATTGCCAACATCTGCTGCAACATAGACTACTTATAGACATGCATACACACTTAATTAACACAATGGCATGCTATCGTCTACCAATTACAAAGAATTCAAGTAATTGCAAGAATTTGACAAAACTTAAACTCAAGAACACAAACTAAATTTATACCTCTTTGAAGCTTAATTTTGATTTTTCAAAGCACTAATTATACTCCCTCAATGATCAGTACACTCACTCTCTTCCTACACTTATCAAACAAATTCTTAAGCAACCAAAAATTGAAAATGGAGCTTATATTTATAGAAGGAACTTGGACTAGATATTAGCATTTTCCATTGAATCAAACCCATGGATTGAAGGATTGCATGAAAGTTAACAAGGAGTTGTTGGATGGTAGTTGAATTACATCACTATGCCCACTCCCTTGTTCATAATTGACATCTAGATTGCTAGCTTGAGCTTGGAAAAAGAAAAAAAGAATAGGCCTTAACCTTTTTGCCAAACACGTGAAGAGAACAAATGGGTCTTTCAAATTGGGACAATTCCAAAACCTCATCATTCTTGCCCTCTTAAGCTATACACACTACTACTCACATAACCATATTATAAACCTTATTTAATATTAATGTTTATTTAAACATTTAATCTCCTTCCCAGATTCTAGAACACACAGATATTTAATTATTGCACACTTGCACATAACAGTCAAAGTAATCTTATTATATTAATAACTTACTTATTTGTCAATAATAAATTTATTCCCCTTCTTCATTAATTAACACCAACACAATTAATTAATACTATACCATAACAATTATCAATTATGATTAATTAATTGTTCACTTAATAATTCCTAATAATCATATCATACAATAATCATATTTTCCTGGAAATAATTAATAAATATTTTATTATAAAATTAATTTATTATAAGAGTATAATCTATAAAGATCAATAATTCTTAAAAGAAATTATTTTCAACCATTCATGTAATAAATAAATTTTATTTATCACATATGCACATATACTTTACTTTACACATATTTCCACCTTTATATATATATAAATTATATGCAAAATTTTTTATTTAATTATGTTGAAATATTGGGTTATTACAGTGTTCGGTACTTTAATGGTTGCAATAATGATTATGTATATTTTTCTTGATTGTGGACAATATGTAAAATTATCTTGGGGTTTGAGGCTTTATGGAGACATTTTATGGTGTGGGTGGGGGGTGAAGGTTGGATCAAATGCTGTTTTAAGCTCTCTTACCTGGTGGCGGTGGTCATGCTCTCATTTCAAAAGGCTAATCTATTTAATTTGTCTTTTCTCATCTTTTTGTATCTTATGGTCTTTTCTCATCTTTTTTTTGTCTTATATCATCTATTGTCACTAAATAATTATTACCCTGTTGGTTTTGCTTAATTGTTATACAATCTATATGAGCTTTTAGATTTCTCATGCATGGTGCTTAGGCCAATGGCCTTACAATTATGTTTTCTGTAAATAAGCGTCCTGTATAATACTCATGAGAGAGTTCTACCCTAACTCATTGTAGACGAATATTTTAAACTGTTACGATGCTATGTTCTTGAAGATCTGTAGGCTAAGAAATGGCAAAGAGCGCTCGGATGTTAATCTGAGAGGTTGGTGGTTCAAATCCACCTGGATCTATCTTCACTGATATGTGCTGCATTTTTTATTTCTTTGCATCTTTGTTCATGATACCTCTTCTAGTTTTGCATTACCTCCCATTACCTTTTCATTTACCCAGGCAGTGTTTTTGAGGTGAGATTGTCAAAGAGTAGGTGATTATTGGTTTGTGGTTGCAATGTACAGAATTGTTCATCATATTTTGCCAGTATAGCAGTTCTGTTAATAGTTTTTCAGGGAGTTCCAAACAAAGCAGTGTGTCAACATTTAATTGGTCTAGTAGTTGTGAGACGGATGATAAGTGCCTTCCAAGTTTCAAGGCATATGTCATGGGTTGAATCCATTAAGGCAATGAACTCCTTGAGGCCACCCACATATAGTCTACTGTGGCCTGTGGGATTACCCAGTGTGCATGGTTTGCGGTTAATTGCATTTATTCCGTGGTTTACTTCTGGTTCCACTTCAACCATCACTAAAAAAAATTAGTTCGACTTAGAAATTTTTTGTTAGTTGATAGAGTTGAGCTATTTTTTAAATTGAGCATTTTGGTGCCTGGAGGCCAGAAGGCTTCTTATTCTTGTCAATCACAAGTATGTAAGATGATGAATCTGAGTGTGATGTCACATATATTGATGGCAAAAGTCAGAAGGTCGATGATCCCTGTAGTGCCATTCTCCCTCTCAATCTCATGGAGGGAATTTTTCTCAAGTCAGACCAGGAAATGATAATGGGGACACCGTCTCGTCTCTTCTGATGTAAACTAGATGTCTTTGTTATGGAATTCTGCAAAGAGGGAAAGAAGTAGAGTCAGTTTTACAATTATGCACAAGCTTGTTTTGCTCATTAACTGTCATCTAAATTCCTCAACTGAAGTGCAACTGGTACTTAAAAGAGTTTTGTCCTTGTTGTATTATGGGTACTACGGTGAAACCAGATGTTGGTAATTGAATTTCCTTTGTAAATCTTTGTTGTTTTAGGCTGTCAATACAAGTATACTGTAATCCAGAAGCATATGTTAATCTATACAAGTTTCCCTTGTTACTGCAGGCACTTGTTTAGTGGTTTGGATTTTGAGTTCATTAAAGAGGAGGTCCCAAAATCTAATGGGAAAGAGTCCTTTCTCGTTGATAATGTAGTTTTGAAAAGTTGTGCATGAAAAATTATCCTTGTGTAAGTTTGTGTTCATGCAAAATAAATTAGCAATTAGAGAAGTTTATACGTGATTGAGGATGTTCAGGAACCTGGAAGTATGCAATGGAGGATAACACAAGCAGGTGCGACAACCTGATAATATTTTATTCTCTTTCATGGTTTTCAGGTGAAGATAACAAATACTTTGCCGTTTGGTCCCGTCACTAGTAATTGATTGGACTTTGGAGTAATTGATACACTACACTGAAGGGGCTACAGTTACTTGGTTTATTTGGGTAGTTTTTTTTTGTTGATTTTTAGTACAGGTATTAGCTGTAAGCTATAAATTTTTATCCCTATCCATCTGTTATATTCCTAACTGTTTAACTTTTATCTTCCTAAATCTTCATTCAGGATAGATGCGTCTCCTGTGAAATTTGGTTGAGCTTTTGTGATGGACATTCCTGTTTTTCTCACTGTATCCTCTTGAAACTTGTTAACTTTTGGGGTCTTTATATGTCTCTGTTTAAGAAAGTCGGCTGTTTCTTTAATAGGCTAGTGATTCCTTCGCCTGGATCCTCATTGATCACACTTGAAGGGAACTAAATCTGAATTTTTGGTTTTGGGTGTCAAATTGAATATTTTATGGACATGAACTTGCCCCCTTCACTTCATATAATAAACCCACATTTCATTCAGCGTTAGAAAACCAAGAGTGCGACATGTATTATTATGTATGTGTTAGCTCTCTAGCACATCCTTTATTCTTTTTCGGGACAATTAAAAGTCTTTCTACACCTGAACAGAATGCTACCGCCGCTCCCAAGATGGGCAGGGCTGGCTAATTCATTGATCAAGAAAAGATCTTATTTTCCTTTTGAAACAGACATCGACAGACATGGCTTTTACCTGTCAAATATTTGCATCGGCATCTGATCCTAATCCCGAAATAACAATTAGTAGTGGCCAAGGTTTGGTGTATATCCTTTTCTAATGCACATAAGAATCAACATGAGAGTCGCAAATCACTTTCCCAAAGCCTGCCTGACCTGGATTCTCAGAGAGAGGGGCTATCAACATTTGAATTTGACAAATAAAGATGGTACCACCTTTCTGGTATGGTTCTTTTGTTTTACTTGTGGTCGATTAGGTGATAAGAAGGATTTTAATTAAATTCTATGGTGGTATGGCTTTCTCACTGTGCAATCATTTAAAGATGCAAGAGATCAAATAGATTGGCTGCCGATCCTAAAGTCTAAAATGTTGCGTACGGTTATTTTTACACGATGGAATCATTTGAATGTCTCGACTGATTTAAGCAAAGAGAGACAGATGCACACAGGACTATCCAAGTGGAATTGTAAAAATATTAATGATTTTAAAAAACAGCTGACAATTTAGTAATCAGCAATGTGGATCCTTCTTCATTACTGGTTACTCGAAATCAAAGTAACTCAATTTTGGTTGGTTATAGAAGCAGCTCCTTAATGATTAACTAATGCCAAAACTAAATCACAGCCAAGGTCTTGATAGATTTATTGAGGAGCTCAATTAAGCTGTATGAAACCCTTGCGACTGATATTGTGTGATATTCATATAGCAATTCTTGAAACTGAATTCATAAACATAGTAGTATTCTCCTAAACTCTATACCTTGCACGTATGATGATAATTGGATTGCCGTCACCATCCTTGAACCGGCCACCGTCTTTGAGGATCTGGGAGCCAAGTACTTGTTTTTTTCTTCTCCTCCTCCGCGGCCATATCCACTCGCTGACTGCCTTTTTTCTTAAAGGAGAAGACTTTGGTTAGAAACGACCAACCGCGTCTGTTTCTTCGATCATGGTCATGGCCATGACTTGAGCTGGCATACTCGTCGGTGAGCCTCATTGACTGGGACAGCTTCTCATAGGCCGTGACTCTGGCAATCTCTGGTGAGACCAACTCGGATGCAAGAAGAGAGTTGTTGGATCTCTCCAACATGTTATGTAGTGACTAGTGAGGACCCTCTCTCAAGCCTGAAGCTACTGCTAAATCATATTCATCTATCTCTATCTTCTTTCTAGCAATGTTTCATATTCTTCTTCTTCCGTTTACTTTTTGGTTAATAAGTAGATTTGGAATTGGAGTAGTAGATACTAGATTGGACATATTTATTTACTTAATTTGTCAACTCTGATGGTGATGGATATTGGTTCTGTTCTGTACTAACTAGGGCCTAGGGGAGTTGGCGGTATATTTTGGTTTATATGATATTTCAAGCCCAAAGGATGCGTGGGTGACTTTGGGGCCTCTTAATTTGTTAGGCTTAATGTTGGACTGAGCGATACCAATTTAACAAACTTATATTATAGGATTAATTATATATTTTAGTATATTTTAAAAAATAATTACAATAATAATGTATCCATAAAATAAAGAAGATAATGCTAACCTGACCCGATCCGACTGTTAGAAGGAAGGGAAAATGAGGTAGGTAGGTTACTCTATCCGAGTTGAAGTCATATGAAGAACTTGCTGAGGCAAGCTCCATGGATAGAAACTGAAACACCAGGGGAAAACAGAAAAAAAAAAAAAAAAAAACAAAACTTGAGGTTTTCACATGCAGAGTCATTACAATATATATATGTATAGATATAATTGAGTTATATATATATATATATATATATATATATATATAACCTACCTCAACCTGATTCTGCAGTGACTGAACATAATTGATTATTTCATCCAACATTACTGCCATTCCCATAGTCTGTATTTTGTTAAAGAACATAAATTAATGCATAACTATACATATTCTCATATAATATAAGAAAATAAAGGAATTTTGAGTGGGTTTGTTTCATGTTTGAGATGAGATGATAAATTTCTACCTACCTTACGGCGGCATCCTGGAACAATATCTTGCAAGCGCTTGAATCGACTATTTATCCTCTGTCTCCTCAACTAGTATATATATAATCCAAACAAACAAAATTGACAGTATTAATTCTCTCCATAGTTAGATTATCTGGCTACAAATTCTGCAATACAATAGAATGACAAATACAAATTATATATATACATACAATAGTTTCATTCATTCAATTTACCCTTTCTGCTAAACTGTGACTATCAGTAGCTTGGCCTCTTCTTGCTCTAACATGAATCACTTCTCCTAGTTTAATCTCACCGTTCCTCCCCTTCTTTCCTTTTCCAAAGCCCTGGAAACATCAATCAAAGCCAAAGAATTAAAGAAACCAACTTTTTCAATTTACGTATGGACCATGGGCCAGATCAATTCTGAAATGAAATAACATATAATAGCAGTCAGTATATAAATAAATAAATAAATAAATGGAGTTAACTATTATATATGGATCATAAAAACGTTTAGAACATCTTGTTTTGAATATTACAAAAGCTGTAGAAGAAATGACACTGGAGCTGCTGCTTATAATGCTATTGGTTGGTTCCATCATCTTGTTGTCATTGCAAACATCTTGGTCTTGGGCCAATGCCTTGCTGTGAATAATTGTTTGGGAAGAAGTAGTTGGAAGAAAATGATAATTGCTGGCTGGAAATTCAGGTTGTGAAGTTCCTCCTACTTGGAAATCAGTAAGTTTGAGATTTTCAAACATGGTTGGATTCAGCCCTGCAAGCTGGTTTAAGAACACACATCAGATCAGTTATAAGAACGTTTCAATATTTTATGTTAATAATCTCTGTTACGGGTTTTAAAAAGCACACACATTGACTACTCTTTGATATAATATTAATACATCTTCTTATGATGGGGCCCTCTTTGCTTAATTTCAAGTTCTTCTTTAGGCCCATCTCTCCCCCTCCAACTTTGTTTTTTTTTTAAATTTTATTTTATATTTATTTTTATTTATTGGTTTACATCAAATAGAGTTAGAAAGTCGTCAAAAGGTTGACGTGATTTCGTTTTTATGAGATTTTTAAAGACTTTTAAAAAATTTAAAAGTTTGATTGTATTCAATCGAAGCGTTTTAAAGTTTATAAAGTTTTCTTGGTATTCGATTCTGATTTTTTAATGTCTTTAAAAGTTAGGTGGTATTGAATTATGATTTTTATAGTCTATAAAAGTATTTTGGTATTCAAAAAGTTATAGATTTTTTAGATTTCTATTAAATGGTAGAGTTTGACAAACTTTAGAAGAAGAATTATAACTATCAACCCATATCCAAAGTTTGACATCATCTCTAGAGACTTCTAAAGACTTTCAAATATTAAACACAAAGGTAGAAATTTGGATTGTCAGTAAAGAGGGAACCCACAAATTCACGGTGTAATACCCAGAAAATAAAAAAATAAAAATAAAAAAATAACATTTAAATTTATATTTTAAATAATTTAATTGGACTTTGTCTTTTATTGGGTCAAACTAGTTATTTATTTTATATGGGCTAATAAGTATTAATATGTAAAGGATAAATTAATTTGGTAAAATTTGGGCCTTAAAACTAATTGAATTTAATTTATATGTGGATAAAATTAAATCATATTATAATTAAGATAATTAACAAGATATATTAATAAGTAAACAAATAACTAAAGGCTTAATCTGTCTCGCGGTATGTGTAATCGAGGAAAGAGAAAAAAGACACAATAAATTGGTAGAAAAAAATTTGTTTAATAAAGGTGAGATAAAATCATGAAACTCTTATATCAATTGTGAAGATTATGTATGTATATATATTTAAAGCTTTTGTCTTATTATTAATTATCTTGCATGATTTGGTAAAAATAGTGTATATATATATATAGAAGCGAGGATCAAGAAGATTCTTCTTAAATAAAGATTCTCCTTAAATAACACTCATTTATTAAAATTAAATTGTTTTGGAGTCTTTTTTAAAAAAACAAGTGGGTAGTGTGGTGACATTTTTGTAAATAAAAGAAAGTAAAGTGAGACCACTTTGACGCCCCCAAAATTAGGTATACATCACCCATCTTGGGTCGGAAACTTAACTACGTAGTGTAATTTAAAAACAACTTATTAACATAAGCTGGTGTACAATCGACATAAAGCGTGAGTTTAAATACAAATATCGTTCTACTAGATATTATACAAATTCAAATAAAAAGTCCTCATTATAGTTATTATCACCTTTATTTTACGAATAGTGAGGACTACTAATCTTATCTTCGGGACCATCAACTCGTTTCCCGACTCGTCCCAAATATATATTATCATTTCAAGAGAAAACGGTGAAAGAAAGGGTGAAGCTCAACTAGCCCAGTAAGAAATATTATGACTAAGATAATGCAAAATAAATTATCAATAGTCTTGATAATGTTAAACCGATAAAATACTGACAACCTGACGGTTTAAGCTGCATGATGAATATCTAATCCATTAAAAGAGTCAAGTAGAAAATAAAGTCTACTATCTTTTAGGTTTTAAAAGGTTTTTCATCTTTGTTTATAATGAGACTCACTTTAATAAATATTTCACATCATCGAATCACCCTTACACTACGGCCGAGGATATTCTTTAGTATCACGACCACAATTATTCATGCACTCACGGGCCAAGAATATTTGTGTATTCATTAATGGTCATGATCATGCCAACAATGTCCATCGATGCACTACTACCATTCTGAGGATTTTTTATCACATCATTTGTAACATTACGGCCGTGATTACACCGAATAGTCTGTCAGTGCATAATCATACCAAGTCCATCTATGACCACTGAGCCACGGATGACTTTCAAAAAATATAAACATGAGGATGATGACAATGATATAAGAATTCAATAAAACAAGTTCAAGAATTATTTTATCCGGGAATTATTAACGCCCAAATTGTCAACACGATCTTCGTTTTGTAGAGTAAAATTCAAGAATGATCGGAAGAATATTTTCATGAAAAGATCTTTGGATGAAACTTAAATATCGAGGATATTCTACTAATTTCATGGAGTATAGAAGTCAAAGTTTTAACCAATTGAGTATAATAAAGAATGGAATAACAAAAGAAATCACCGTGCATGCGATAGAATCGCATGCAGACAAGTTATCCAAGCGAGAATAATAAATAACGGAACCGGTCGGGTGAAATTCACAAGCACGGGATGTTCCACCAGAATAATAAAGATGGAACCGGATCCGGTGTAAAACACACTGCGATAGGATATTCCAACAGAATAATAAAAGGCGGAACCGGTCGGGTGTAAAACACATGATGCAGGATGTTCCAAAGTAATAATAATAAAGCGGAACCGGTAGGTGTAAAACACATGCATGAGGATGTTCCAATGAATAATAGAAGAATGTCACCAAGTATAGGGTAAACCACTTATACAAAAGTTATTCCAATGAGAATAATAAGCAATGGAATAACAACAGGTTTTTCTTCATGAATAAGAAAGAATAACACCCCTTACATTTGGTAGGAGATTGAATCTTTGCTAACGGTTAATGTGAAGAACAAAATACTCTTCTTCTTTCTCTTATTCTCTCTATACTTTCTCTCTCTATAGCTTGAATGAATTCGTGAAAAATAATGAAGCCTTATGCCTCTATTTATAGAAGATTTCTAGCTTAGCACCGCTTTAGTGTGAAAAGGCAAGTGGCTCGATATTTGGTGTTTGGACGCTCAGTAATGTGAAGCGACAAGTGGTTCGACGCATCTGTAATGTGAAACGACAAGTGGTTCGACGTCTGGTAAAGGTAATTACTATTAACGAAGGTAAATACTATCGATTGAAGGTAAATACTATTCACAAGGGTAATTACTTATTGGCGAAGGTCATTACTATATAATGAAAGGTAAATACTATTCACAAGGGTAATTACTTATTGTGAAGAGACTCTTAGATGATGACATATGAGCCCCCATAAAATAATCAAACTTACCACAAATCATTTTTTTTCATCAACACATATTTAATCTTTCAACAATTATTAATCATTTATAACTTGTCGTCTCAATTATTGATTTAATACTATAACATATTATATGTAGATGATCTTTGTGACAATAATTGAATCAATAATATAAGAGATATGATCAAAGAATTCTCGTAGCAATAATTGAGCATAGTGAGTGACTTCTCACGTAAGCATCAATAATCAATCTGAGTGTCTTCTTATGCAATTACTGGCGACATCGCTTTACTTTTACCACCGGGTAGTTCAACAGTTTTTAACGGTAACACCTCCGTAGTTATTTTTATAAAATATTTTTGTCGTTTTCTCAATCAAGACAATAATTACATTAATGGGGTCCACCAATGATTGAGCCATTGTACGAATATTCCTAACAAAAGAATATTTCCTCACCAAACGAATATTTTATAACAACTTGCATACTTTCAAAATTTATAAATATTACCCACAACTATAACATTATATCAAATTTATTCCATAATATTCAAAAATAATATTTATAGAAAAATTCATCTTTATTTATAAAAGCTGGGGTCTTACACTACTCCCTTTTAAAAGACTCCAAAACGACCTAATTTTAATAAAGGAGTGTTATTTAAGGAGGAATACTATTTAAGGGGAATGCTCTTAATCCTTGCTCTATATTTTGGAGTCTTTTTAAAAAAATAAGTGGGGCCCGTGAGTGACATTTTTGTAAATAAAAGGAAAGCAAGTGGGACCACTCTCTTAAAAGACTTCAAAACGACGTAGTTTTAATAAAAGAGTGCTATTTAAGGAGGAATGCTATTTATGAAGAATACTCTTTATTAAAACTACGTCGTTTTGGAGTATTTTTTAAAAAACAAGTGGGGCCGTGAAGTGACATTTTTGTAAATAAAAGGAAAGCAAGTGTGACCACTCTCTTTTATATATATAGTAGTTAAACAATCAATATGGTATTGAATCACACGCTCACACAAGAGTGTGGATATCGTTTTTTGCAAAGGAAAAAAAATTAAAATCATGGAGCCAATAATTGAATGATCAGAAGCCATGTAATAAATATATTAGAATATATATGTATTCTAATGCTTGGATAAAATAATATTGTCAGAATTTGAAATTTTTGTATAATATATTTTTTGAAAGTTGTTATCATAAGTTAGTGAATTATTATTTATAATATATGTACTAAAAATATAATATATAATTTAACTGTGTAGCAAAATTTTATTCTTAAATCTAATAATTTTTCAATTTTATATTTTAAGTATATTAAAAAAGTCATCATGATCTTAATAAAAATTTATACAAGTCTGTTACTTATTTCATGGAGTCTATAAAAGTCATTTTTAAAAAGTCTTTAAAAGTCATTAAAATTCACAAATTCTACAAAAATTTGTCACTTAAAAAAAGTATTTAAAAATCTTAATTGAATACACCTCCTTTAATGATTGGAACGTGAACGAATTTTGACATTAAAAAATCTCAACCTTAACATGCACTATTCAAAAATTTTATTTCTCCAATATTATGGGGAACTGAGTTAAAATACAATAAAAGTAAATTTGTGAATAATCTAAATGTATCGATTTTGGAGGCTTTGATGCATGATTACTATATTAATTTTATTTTATTATTTGTGGTTAATTATTTAATACTAAATTTTTTATGGCATATCATTTAATATCCTAAGATAGGCCGCATCAGTAAAAATAATATTATCAGAATAAATATACCTTTATTCATATTTTAATAATTATTTTAACAATATTTAATACAATAAATAATATTTATTTCTCTAACAATATATTTTTAACTCCGAAAATATCAGGTTCCTAAATTTAAGATCCCCAGCATTTGTCCAAAGTTGGGGACTCCAAATGACTTCGTATTCAATACTCAACCCAACCCAACCAAATCGGCCCAACCCTATAATACTCTAGCTCCTAATATATTCGGGCTAGGCTCGGGTTGCCCAACACAAGTTCTACCCAAATCTCCTTTAGTTCATCTCAGCCGTCCAAAAAATTAAGGCTCGCATTTTTCTCGTATACTCGCCTTTTAAAAACGTTCTTACGCCCAACCTTCCTCCCTCTCGGAGACCTCAAAGGCTGAAGCTGTAGTGTAGGGTGTCATTCGGCCGTACCGATCGAATAGACCTTACCGTAAGGTAAGAACTAAATCAATAGATGATGATATTCTACTTTCTTTTCAAATGAATGCTATTTGTTTTCTTGTATTATCACAAATATTCACGATTCATTTGAGACTACTACTTGATTTTTGCCCGTGAGATTCATTAGTTTTGACGTAAAATTATTTTAGTTGAGATCGGTGCTTGTATTCTAGTTTCTCCACAAAATTATAAACAATTAGTCTTGGTACTTTCTGTCTGTAAAATATCTCTGGTTTGATGTGAAATATCTCTGGTTTTATTTTATGATTTCACAAATCTGTAAGAAAAAATCAATAATAATCTAGAGACACGTGAAGTTTTAAATTTTGAGAATAAATTAAATAAAAACTATTTCTTTATATCATCCAATAATAAATTAATGCCAGGTAAGAAATTTATGTGATAATAATTATACAATCTGTTAAGAGTATCTCTAACAGTCTCTTCAACCATTTTGCAATCCTCAACTAGGTGAGCCACATTAGAAAAATTATCTCCAACCGTCTCTCCAATCTCAGTCATCAAATCTATAATCTCATTATATCTCTTAATAACTGGTAAGCTGACCTTGCATCTTCAAAACATTTGTTTTATTTTGGAGGAATTAAAATCATATGAAAAATGCTAAAAACAGGTATTTTGTTTTATGGGTTTGATGTACAGCTCATTTTATGACCCTCTAATTTATCCAATATCGGATAATCAAGTTTGGTTGTTGGGTTATTCATCTTTACAATGTTGACATGATAAAGATAAACTTATTTTTCATTGAAAAGAGAATAAAATAATACACGAAAAGATAAATGCAAGTGAAAACAATACAACAAAAAATAGCACATCATCGAGCAAAATAAAAAATAACACATGCATCATCAAGCGAAGAGGAAAATTATTGGAAGGGAATTTAGTTTTAATTAAATATTAATTTTTAAATATAATTTATTTTCCAGAATGTTATATTTTTAAAAAATGAATTTTATTAATTATTTTAAATGTTATCAATTATTATTGTTTTAAATCAAATCTGCATTAATTGAATTGAAGAGACAGATAAAACACAAAATATTAAAGTAGCAAATAATGCTATTCAAATTTTCACATAAGTCAACAAACTTCAATTTAGAAAATTATTTTTGCTACTACGGTTGGAGATGCTCTAATACAATTTAATTTTTAATTTTCTCTTAAATTAATTGTATATTTATGGGTATTAATTCTAATTTTTTTAAATTGAGTAGGAAAAATCAAATGAGATACGGATGGATTTTTTTTACCGACGAACTCAAACTTGCAAAAATAAATGAGTTGGAGTTGGAGTTATTTGATTGGGCTTTTCATGGGTCGGTTAGTAAAAACCCCCATCATCATCAGCCTATCCTAGTCCTACCCAAATTAAAATTATTATGCGACTTCACCAACATCTAACACATGACCCGAACATAAATCAAATAAGCCCGTTAGAACCGTTTTACAGCTGCAAACTTTTACGCCCTGTTGTAGTTATTTTCTTCATAATTCGATAGCAGAAAATTCTCAGGTAGTCCTCTAAATCGTCTCAGTCATTTTCGCTGATAATTTCTTCTTATTTTATTTTATTTTTTATTTCCTGTTTTGATTGCATATTAAGACTCTGTTTGGTTACTGACCAAATAGAAAATGAGATTCTTTGATGTTGATTTGGTTTCAAAGTATACAGAAAGCTCTCTAGATTCCCCAATCCTGTTTCTACTTTTTAAATTTGTACTAAAAATGATATTTCTTTTCCAAGTGAAATCCACCAACTATTCACGTTAAAATATTTTTTTTACGTTTGATTAAATATGATAATGTCTATTTTGTCCCTAAACTATTTTGCTAAATTACATCTGATTGCCCCTTTAACCTACAAAGCCTCGTCTTCTAACGTAAACAAAGCTTTTGAAGATCTGTTCTTCTCTGCTCTCTCTCTGCGCTCCATCCGTCAATTTCTTGGCTTCTCCCTCCTTCCCTCTGCGGCTGTTACTCCTGCTGCTCATTCTACTCCGTGCTGATACTCCGATTTTTTGAGAGGTACCAAACCGTACACCAAATATTTGATATGTATGTGTATTATTTTATGTTTGAATCGTTGGCGTGTGGTTTTTCTTTTTCTTTTACCTCTTCAATTTTGACTGTAATTTCAGCGCATGTGGGTTTCAATTCAATTCCATTTTTTTGTTAATTTATGCGGTTCAAATGTTTGATTGATTGATTCAATGAATTGTTGTATTCTGGATTATGCTTAATTAGGAATATGTGAGAAGCTTAATTTTAGTAATTTTCAGTAACTTGGGTCATTTAACCTGGGTTCTGCTTAACAATCGGATATAAATATATTAGTGCAAAATTATATGTTTGCACTATACATGAACGTATAATTTTAGTATTTGAACCAAACTCTGTTTGAAACAAGATTTGTGTGTTCAAAATGTTTAGTATGTGATGAAATTTAATGTTTCGACTATCATTTGTTTGCATGGTTGATTAAGATTTTTTTTTTTGTTCAAATTTTATATATCTGACACATTATGTATGAGTTATGTGATTTTTTTATATTTCTAAAAATCAGATCAAGGATTATAAGAGGTCAATCTAAAAAGTAAATGTTAGTTCTTTATCTGAGTTTATGAAGGCATTGCACGTCATAATTCTGCCAAATCATCCAAACGTATGAAATTATTAATTGTGTTTAACTTCTCTTATTATATTATCTGGTTCGGTTGTTAATTCCATGTTTCGATTAGATGAGATATCCCAAGCGGAAGTTGAACAAGTAAGAGTTCAATATAGTCTAATACTTTAAACCTTAAAAGAAGGACTCTATGATATTTCTGATAAATGAGGACAAAAGGAGTATGTTACAAGAGCTGATCACAAATGGACTTGGCAATAATTAAAGTGACTGGTCCTTAAGCGATAAGGTTGCATCTTTTTAAGCATAGTTGGTGCAAATATATGTTAAGCATTTTTTTGTTTGTTAATGGTTGTTAATGTTATACTATGTATGTTGCTAGTGTGAGAAGCTCTATATGCTGTTAGGTTGTATAGGAGATACAAAATGAAGTGTTATAGTTCAAATTAGTCTAAAAATCTTGTCTTTGTCCTGTATCGTTAGGCTTTCCTAGGGATGTCACTAAAAATGGGTATCAGTACTTTTTTGTGTTGGGTTTATTTGGCTGAGAAGAGAATTCTGACAGGAAATAGAGAGAGGAAAAGCGTTATGATTGGAATAAAGGAATGGCTGCCACACATATGTTGAGGCTCTATTTGGTTCCTCAGAGAACTGGAAAGATGCTTTCAAATGGCTTCATTTTTTGACATTTAAATGTATCTATTTTCATTTTCATGTGTGCTTTCCTCCTGAGGATTGAATTCATTTTCACATAATGAATTTTGCAATTTGTGTTTATTTTCATTTCCTTGTGTGTTTTCCTCCTGAGGATTGATAGAATGAATTGTGCAATTTGTGTTCTTGGTGCTTTCCATGCTTTATCCTAGGGCTCTAGACCCTCTCGTACTGTTTTATGGCTCTAATCTATCGACCATGTAGACAATATCTATCTAATATTGAAGATCTTGGATTATAGAATTTACTATTAGTGAGATTTGTGCTTTAATTATATGAATATTTAAATAGGAATAAATAATGGCTAGTACAGTACTTGCTTCTTTGGCAGTGTTGTAGAACAACAGGTGATTTTAAGTGGCACAATTTCTCTTTCTTAGGATAGTCACTTGAGATTAAATGTATGACTCAGAAGTAGGGTTATTAGATATGGAATTTTATCCTTTTCTCCTTCAGCAGAAGGCAACCATTGACATTCCACTGAAAGCTCTTTTTTGTTCTGTCTTCCGAGGAAGAAATCTATAATAATTTGTTTTTTGAAGGAATTCCAGTCTGCCAACATTTTAGCTTTTAACCGTTGGCTAGCACACTATATTTCATGCTTTTGCATGTCACTCATTGTTTTAAAAATTTTAATTGCATTAGTTGTCGTTGTCTTCTTTTCTTGCAACACCGCCCATCTGTGGATATGTGGGTCTGAACAATAATCAACTATTACAAAAAGCATGTCTATCTTCTTGCTACAACCAGAGGCGGATGTATTGGCTATGATGACTTTTTTTAATAGGTTATAGGGGTAGGGGCAAAAATATAAGTTAATAAACTCAAGGGGGTATATTAATGAACGAGCTAAACTTGGAGGGGCGGGGGGAAAGTTTCATTCTAATTCTAAATACAAGTACAAACTTTGTAGCATACTTGAAGCACTCGTTTAGTCGTTCTTGCTCCTGCTTGCTTTTGTTGCTCATTCCATTTCCTCCGAGTATACTACATCTTCGCCACTATAACTCCACGACTCCCTACTCGGCGATTTCTCCTCTCCTCCACGACAAGTGACGACTGACGACCACCGTCCACTGCGAGCTGACCTCATCTTTGTGACTCTACAGTCTCTACCCCTGGCCTCTTGCACATAGACTTAAAAGTTAACTAAATTAGGATTTTTTTTGTTTGATAATTTAAAATTTGTAGTTTGTTTGAATTTGTTGTTGGTTGGGGACTTGAGGTTAAACCCAATTCAATTTATTTGATGTATTTATTATATTTTGGACTTAAAGAGGTAACTAATTAGGTTTTTTTTATAGATTAAATTTATTTGAATTTGTTGTGGGTCGGGGTTAAATGAATATGCACTTCAATTTTTTTGAATTTGTTGTGTTTGTGAATTGTGAGTTGATTTTGAATGTTGTGGCTTGATTTTGTTTAAATATAGAAAGAAAATTTGGTTTGAAGTTTTGAGCATACGGTTGAAATTGTAATTGTTTGGGAATCATTCAACTTAAACTTGTATCTAAATATTTTTTATTTTGAAATTCTTTTTTTAGTTTGGATTATGAATATTTATTTGTTGTATATTATAGAATTCTATTTGTGTTGCATAAAATAATTGTTTGTTTATGGTTGTTGTATATTTGTATTTTGATTGATTTAGGCATTCATGATATGTGGTCAAAATTCAAAGGTTTCAAAAATGAATCATTAACATCACAAGCCATCCGAGTCGATGAGACTATTAAAAATCTCTCAAATGAAATCCTATCCAAGAACCGTCTCAAAATATCAATTCTCAATCTCAAGTTGAATTCAATTTAGAAGAGGAACTTGTTGCGGATCCGGGACTAAAACCATCTATAATGGAATATGATGCTAACAAGAGAGTTAGTATTCGTTTGCTCTCATCTATTAAGTGTGTTCGATTGCTTTTAAGTGAGGGGTTGCCTTTCCATGGCCATGATGAATCAGATGCTTCAAAAAGGCGATGTTTGTTTCTTTCTATTCTGAAGTTTTTATCCGAGAACAATGATGAAGTGAATAAAGTTGTGTTGAAAAATGTTCCAGGGGACCACAAATTGACAACACCTTCAATCCAAAAAGACATTTATAGTGCCGTTGCATTTTTGACCACAAAAGCTATAATTGCAGAGATCGGGGATAATTTTCTCTTTGTTAGTTGACGAGGCTCGTGATTCATCAATTAAAGAACAAATGGTTGTTGTTTTACGTTATGTGAACAAACATGGGTGCGTTATTGATTGTTTTCTTGGCATCGTTTATGTTGCCAATACATGTGCTCGAACACTTAAAGAGGCTATTGAGTCACTTTTTACAACACATGGATTGAGCATGTCACGTGTATGTGGACAAGGATATGATGGAGTTAGTAACATGCGAATTCAATGGTCTCAAGAGTTTGATTTTGTCAGAGAATAAATTTGGTTTTTATGTTCATTGTTTCGCCCATCAACTTCAATCGACACTTGTAGAAGTTGCAAAAAAGCATAAGAACCTTAAATCATTATTTGATTATCTTGCAATTCTGGCAAATGTTGTTGGAGCTTCTTGCAAGCGTACAGAAGTTTTTCGAGTGAAACACACAGACAAAATAATTCAAGGAGTTGTTTCTGGTGAAATCAAAGTGTGGGTTGAATCAAGAAGTGACCTTGAAGTTGCTCAGACACGCGGTGGAGCTCACATTATGACACAATTCTTAGTGTCATTAACTTGTTTTCTGAAACAATTGAAGTGCTTGAGATAGTAGAAGATGATGCATCGGGGGATAAAAGTACAAAAGCATGTACTTTGTTGCATTTCATGCGATATTTTGAGTTTGTATTCTTGTTGCATTTAATGAAAAAAGTTTTGGGAATCACGAATACCTTGTCACAAAGCATTACAAAAGAAAGGCCAAAATCTCGTAAATGCAATGAGTTTAGTTGTTGTCTCAAAGCAACGATTACAAAGCATGAGAGATTCGGGTTGAGAGAGTTTGATGGCAGAAACTAATGAATTTTGTTATGTGCATGGGATAGTTGTTCGAGAAATGGAAGATATCTTTTTGGTTCAAGAGAGATCACGTCAGTGAAAAGTCACCAATTTTCATCACTTTCAGGTTGAGTTATTTTATACAGTGATGGATGGTCAACTTCAAAAATTGAATGACCAATTTGACAATGTTAATACTGAGTTGCTCTCATGTATGGCGTGTCTTGATCCAAGTAATTCCTTCTCAGCATTTAACAAGGAACGCTTGATTCAATTTGCAAAGTTTTACTTGTTAGAATTTCAAGATAGAGATATTTTGGTTATTGATGACGAACTTAAAACTTACATTGTAGATGTGAAAAATGATCCTGAATTTTCTAATGTGAAAGGGATTAGCGAACTTACTCAAAAGTTGGTTAAGAAGAATAAGGGTAATTTGTGTCCTCATGTTTATTTGTTGTTGCAATTGGTTTTGATTTTGCCAGTTGCTACTGTCACGGTGCAGATGATATTTTCAGCGATGAATATTGTTAAAACCACTCTCCGAAACCAAATGGGCGATAAATGGTTGAGCGATTGTTTAGTTCCTTATATTGAAAATGATGTATTTGAAACTATTGATAATAAAGCTATCTTAGAACAATTTCAAGCTATGGGGTATAGGAGGATAATATTGTAATTTGTAAACATTATTATGATTAGTTCAAGTTTTTTTATTTATTTAATTTTAACAAAAAAATTAGTTAAAATCTGCCTCTTCTTTTTTATTAAAAATAAATAAATTAATGTGAGCTATTGGTAGTAGAGATGTAATTTATGTACAGTGTCCAAAAGTATGAGAGAAAGAAGTTTTTATAGAAAATGAAGACCAAAGGACAAAGGTACTCTCTACGCATCCACGCCCATTGTATTAGATGGATCCGGTTATATTAGATAGAATGTCCACTGTAATTTCATAAAGGGTGCCCCCCTTGATTTCTGACATTTTCATGTGTATCATATTCAAGATTGTTGTGAGTGCATGTACAAGTCTTAACCTAGTGATTAAGTTTGACACACTTTTAACGAGGTTTGATTGGTTCATGTTATCAATTCTAATAGTAATTCCTTGCATAAAAGTTCAATAATAATATAACCGAATCCCCTGTTGGTTCGTTTTTAGTTGACTTTCTATAATTTGCTGAGAAGAGTCCGTCTATATACCTATCTAACAAAATACAAATAATTTAAATTTTTCACTCACCCTAATAAATAATCTAGTCCATCTAAAATTTGAAATAAATTTCAACTTTAATGCCCGAGGCACAGCACAGCGCTAGTATATATACATTTGTCATTACATAGAGTCATAGACCGATACACAGTCGTGAGCAAAGCTCTAATAAAGTATTTGTAATTGGAGAGATGACATTGGGGCTGATCAATGCGAATCCGGTGGTTCACGCTAAGAAGGAGAGAGTCGCTCGCACCGAAGATCTTCATGCCGATGACGCTGCTGCTGTTGACCCTCTGGAAATCTATGATATCCTTTTTCTTCTCTATTTTCCACTTCTTTCGTTTCGTGAGAAAATCTTTCGATAGAAAATAAATCGACTCTAAGCTCTATTATTTATATCAGGAAAACTAACTATATTATCTTCATTTAAGTCAAGTTGATAATTTCTTATCAAGTCTCAATCTGATTTTCCTAGCAACCAAACGGAACTTCGTTTAGTATTTTTTAAAATTATTTAAAAAATGGAAGTGATCCTTGATTGACTGTGGATTGATCGATACATTTTGTGAAAGATATAAGAGACCCTGAGCATCCGTATTCACTGGAGCAGCTCAGCGTTCTTTCTGAAGAGTCAATTACAGTTGATGAGAATGTCGGTCGTATACTGTGAGTCTCTTTCTTCTTCTGTTTTCCTTAATTAGTTCCTGCTCATCAGACCTTATTTTATCATCTTCAAGGCCAATATCGAATGCTTACAAGATGTTATAATAGCTTCTAATACGTTTTAACAGGTATATAGGATTCTTTCCACAGCCTTTTTTTTTTTTTTTTTTTTTTATTTCTCAAATAAAAAAAAACATACTGCTTGATAGGATTACTAATTAGGTATTAATTTTTTTATCTATTACAATTAATCTTATTTTTGAAGGTTAGGTTTTAATAAAATTTGTTAAAGATATCAAATTCAGGGATAAAGAATAGATTGAAATTGCTAATGCTCAGAACTGTCCACAGACTGAATAATTTGTAATCATTTAATTACTATTAGATATAATGTTTCCAGTTCCAGATCAAAAAAAGAAACAAAACCCTGTAGTTGGTGGTGTCAATGAGAATTCTCATGCATTTGTTGTGGAATAAATTGAATAAGAGAAGACGATAAATATTTACCTTTAAGATTTTCCATATACACGATCATGCCTTTTGTGTACTGACTGGTAGCAGTAATGTATATAACTATATATATACTAACATTCCTATGGCGCTTCATGTACACAACTCAACACAATGCCAGATGTATTGATAATGTTGTATCTCATTACATGTGATCTAGGTAATTAACTGTGAATACCTGTTTAGAATCTCAGATGTCTAGAGTGTCTCACTCATGTCTCAATGAATATTTGAAATATTTGACAGTTAGAGATCTGTTCACATCCAATACAGGCATGCTGTCTCAATTTGAGAATATCACACTAGTAGTTTGAGGCACGGTGATTATTTACAGAATCTTTCAGTAGATGCATTTATCCACACACACACACGCACACACAAATAATAAATAATAATAATAAATAAATAAATAAAATCTTCATCAGTTTTTTTATGATGAAGATCTTATGGGACCTTGATGTCCAGTTCTTTTTCTTTTTTCCATCATTTACTACGTAAAGTTGTTTAGGAATGCAAATTTATACCAATACATTATGCTTTCATCACTTGTTTCACTGATGTTTAGGATAACCTTCACCCCAACTATCCAACACTGCAGCATGGTAACAGTAATTGGTTTATGCCTGAGGGTTAAACTGAAGGATTGTTTCCCTCCGCACTTCAAGGTCAGTATCAGTATCTGGTGTAACAATTCTTTGGAGTTACTAATATTTCTTTCTCTCTTTCTGGTTGTATGAGAAATAAAACAGAGGCTCGATTGTGAGCTCTCTTTTTTCTATAAACAATTGCGAGCTCTCTCAAAAGCAAACCTTAGCTATCAGCAAAAAGCATTTTCTTCTGCTCTTCAGGAGGGGTTTAGAACATAACAAAATAATCACAAATTTTCAGCTTTGAAGCTACCTACGCTATTAGCACATTAATTTTTTTCTCTAAGGTTATGCAGGATCCTTTGTAGCTATTTGGTGAAATACATGACATTTCAATGGTACAATGTTGGAGTAGTCTAACTGATCTTCCAAACTGCTCTGCAGGTGTATTAAATGTGCTGCTACAATTTTATTGCTTGGCTGATTTATTTTTAGTAATTTCAGAATTTTATTGTTAGATTTTTTTATTTTTTTTGGTGGGTGGGTGGGTGGGTGAGTGGGTGGGGGGGGGGGGGCTTTTAATTTTTTTTTGGGTTCTTCGTGGACATTTTTAGCTTTTATTTATTGTGTTTACACTTTACAGCTACATAGAGTCTACATATAATATTTGGACTAATTTCATGTATCTCACTCGTCTTTATTTCTGCATAGATATGTAAATACGTAGAATTAGAAGGTGAAATGCTATGTTAAGTAGTAATGGTATCAAAGGGATGTTAAAATTTTCTAGTTGATCAGTTTTGGAAGTTGAAAGAAATTCCAATTAGGTTGCCGAGAGGATCACCATAAACTAGACCATGCAACATGCTCACCCACAAAAGAATGAAACAAGTAATCATACACTGGCATCTCATGTTGAATTCAATTCATATTTGGAAGATGACTACATCTGCACATTGCATCTGTGATCTGCCTAATTAATGTATTTCTCAACCATATGTTATGTATACAATTTTGCAGGTAGATATCAAAGTAGCTCCTGGATCTCATGCAGATGAAGAATCAGGTGAAGCTTATAATGTCTAGTCAACATTATGTCCGATGCTTATCCTATTCCTGATTTGAATCTTGGAGAGTAGTTCTTGAAACCTAACTATTGATGAAGATATGGTATATGACGAAGCAACCCTGTCCTTTCTCAGAGTTACGATTCAGTTTAAAGAATTGTCAGCGTTGGGGGACATGTCTTCAATACGTATTTCTCATGGAATCATATCTTGTAACATTGGATTCTCTATATCTATTTCTATTCGGGAATTAACAAAATTGCGTGCTATTGATGTCCGGCTTTTGCTTCATGTATTCCATGTAGTGAGGGCATTAAATATAGAAGTAGAATGCTTGGTGATACAAGTGTAGTCCCAATTGAGTTTACTTGGTGAAGTTATGATTTTGACTCAAAAATTAGAACAATAAACTATTTAGTATGTAGGTTTTGAGCATCTTCTGTATGCATTTGTGGTCAATCCAAGTCATTTTTCTGTCTCATTTGAGTTGGCTTGCTATATATCTGTGGAAAACCAATGTAAAGTTGCATAGGACAAGCAATTGAGGGAAGGATAGGATGAACGTGGGATTAGGAGTAAAACTTCTCCTTCGATTATTACCTATATGCAGGCGATAGGTTTCACTTTTATCTTTCATTAACTACAGGTTATTTCATGCTCCCCTTTATGAAACTCCAATTTTAAACAAAATTACGTATTTTGTCCTCCTGCAGTTAACAAGCAGTTGAACGATAAAGAAAGAGTTGCAGCTGCCCTTGAGAATCCAAACCTTCGTCAACTTGTGGATGAGTGCCTTTACTCCAATGAACTCTGAGTAACCTCTGTATCTGTCATTGCCAAGTCCGCTGTATAGAATTAGTTTTAACTGATTAATGCAGTCATACTTCTCTGTTGTATGTGTTATGATATGTATCTGTGAAATAAATAATTGTTCTTTCTAGCGAATGTGTTGAAGTTGGGTTTTATGAGTAAGAATCACATGATGCTGACAGACTCCTATATGTAAATTGGCATTCGAATCATAACAAATTTTTGTAGGAATTGGTTCGCCTTAGTTGTTGCTGGTCCTTGTCGTGATTTGTGATGGATTGCTGGTAGTCTGATAATATTATGGTTGGAAAAGGATATAAGACACATGAATGCATTATACCATGGGAGTTTTATCTGTTTCTATCAAGCCCAAGTAGTTTTCTGATTTCTTACATTGTGAAAATCATTATTTGTCAAGTGTATAAATTTGTTTAAAATAAAATATAAAACCCGATTTTCTACAAATGATATATTAGTGTTGGTTTTCCGGATTATATAAAAAAAATGGATTTTATTCATATTGAAGACTGTTGCTGACATGCCATTTTTACTACCTGAATTGTCACGTGGTAAGTGGACTGTAATTTCCTTTGACTGGGTGGGTTAAATTAAGAATGGTTAGTGAGCTAAAGTAACCTAATACTGTGAACAGCTCACATAAACTAAACTTCATCACTTTCAAAAACATTCGTTTACTCTTATCGGTTGTCATTGACCGACTTACCGGACCTCTGCAAATCACATAATTGACAAGACTACAAGAAATCCAGGTGTTCTGTATTCACATCGATCAAGAAGAAACTTTAGTGTCATTGTTTATTCTGTTTATAAATTATTGTTGTATTGAGGAATTAGGATCTCGTAGCAAATCTAAACACCACCAAATTACAAAAACATTTGAGAAACTTCCCTAGAGTTTGTGTAATTTATTCAAACTGACAAGGAAAGGAAAATCATTGCGCAGTTTGTATTAAGAATTTTGATGAACTGCAGGATTACAACAAAATACATTTCTTGGTTCGATCTAGATTGCTACTCATTCAGCTTGCCAGTGGCGCAACACTCACCAAAGCTGGAGACACCACTGCGGCACTGCCCGCGTTTCCATTCATATCACAAATCCCCGCAGTTTTGACATCTTACTCAGCCATCAGTCGCGAAAAAATTTCATGGTTGTTTCCCCCCCCAAATTTCCTCTTATTAGAACGATAAAAAATACATCTGAAGTTCAAAATCAATCCAAACTCCAAACAAGTACACAAACACCCATAGTAGGAACCAAAATGTTACAAGATAAATTTTCAGGTTTCCTATTTAGTGACTTACCCAACGGATTTCCTCTGGTTTGAAAGTACATCTCCACTTGAGAGTCTCCTCCAACAACATTTTCTTTGCTTTATCAACAATTCCAATTTCTAGCTTCCAAGTATCTCCTCAGGCAGGCATGCATCAGTACAAAATTTTAGATAAAGGTCCAAGAGCAGTCCTTAATTAGTTCTTCAACCTGCTTGTGTAATAAGAATTTAAATCCCATTGTAGTAATTAGAATATACAGGATGCACTTGTCTTTTTATATATATATATATATATATATATATATATATGTAAACAAGCATTGAAAAACCTCTGCATGCTTCATAAATTTCGACAATGAAGCTTCTTATTACATTAAAATCATGTTCTTGTTGAATATTCTGACCACGCCAGCCACCTCGGTAACATGCTTACAGTTAATATATTAAAGAAGCTTACATATCATTTAGAGAAGCTTTGTTATTTTTCATTTCTTCTCATCTTCCAAGCATTATGGGAACACCTGACAACATGATTAAATAAAAACTTACATGTATGTAAACATAAATAGAGAAAACTATGAAGTAATGTTAGTGCAGGTAAAGCTAAAACTACAAAAGAATTAAGTCCTTTGCATTTAGCAGCGATGAGGATCGATGAATAAATAAGCCGTACATAGCAGGAGGCGGTAGACGTTGAATAATAGAACTAAAAAAATTAGGCAGTGAATTCATAGCACAGACAACTAACTAACGCATTAGCAGCTTTCACATTAATGAATAGGAATAGGAAGGAGTTACACATAAATTAAGAAGCCATTGTCTTGTCTTCAGAAACTAAACAATAGAGGTTAGAAAGTTCAACTCTATTTGGTGCTTGCTTTTATTTATTGGAAATAGAAATCGTTGTATACTTTATTGGTGCGGTGCGGTGCAGTTCAGTTGGAGATCAGACAGAAAGAAAGAAAGAAAGAGAGAAACCTCCTTCGTCCCCAAAAAAAGAAGGTTCCTGTTGAATTAAAACTACTGAAAGCTAATCACCAAAATGGTTCTTTACTAAAGTTTTTAGTACTACAGTAACTTTTAAAATGTCTTATTATTGTAGAGTACCAGTAAAAACTTCACTTTCATAGGGTGATAATTAAATGGGAATCCATCCAAGAATATTTCAATAACATTACATTAATTTTCCGGCCTGAAAATATAATTAAGATGACGACCCGGTGGCTCCATTTGGACGGCAATATTGTCTTTTATCAACACGGATAACGTTATGACTTCCAAATAAAGAAACCCACTATTGAAGTCAAAAATCATATTATAACCAACCCATCAAAAGGGTTTCCTTCCTTTCCAAAAATAACCTAAATACTTAACTTAGAAGTGGCGGCCGCTGCTACTATCCATTCCACCACCGAATATGAGTATCGTCGGTGACCAAGTAGAAGAAGAAGAAGAAGAAGAAGAAGAAGAAAAAAACACAACACAAACTCAAGATCAGCTACATCATGATCATCAGAACTACCATATCCATTCCATCAAATCAACAGTAGTAATCAGGCAGCTCCCATCCCAAGGTCTCTCTTTCCAGCTCTGGCCTGCCGCCCACACCCTCGTCTCTCTCCTCGACCAGCACCGCCCCACCACCACCACCCCCTTCTCCGCCTTACTTAACGAGCACGCCCAACCCTCCCATCGCCTACGCATTCTGGAGCTCGGCTCCGGCACCGGCCTCGTCGGCATTGCCTCCGCCGCCATCCTCGGAGCTGATGTCACCGTGACAGATCTCTCCCACGTGCTTCCGAACCTAAAATTCAACGCGGAAGCCAACTGGAAAATAGTGGGGGTCAACGGGGGGTCGGTCAACGTGGCGGCGCTGGGGTGGGGAGAGAAGTCGGAGATGGAAGCGATTGGGGGAGATGATGAGTATGATATTATAATGGGGTCGGATGTAGTGTATCATGATCACCTCTACGAACCTCTGCTCGAGACATTGAGGTTCTTTTTGTTGGGAGGAGAGAGGAAATGGAAGAATAAGAAGTCGGTAGTGTTTGTGATGGGTCACCTGAAGAGGTGGAAGAAGGAAAATGTTTTCTTCAAGAAAGCTAAGAAATATTTTGATGTTGAGGTTTTGCACAAAGATGCTCCCTGTAATGGATCCAGAGTTGGGGTTCTTGTCTACTCTTTTGTCGGGAAGAGGAAGATGATGATCATCAGTAAGTAGCAAGGAAAATGCTGCTGAATGCACAGCAGACAACAACGTTAATCAATTATCCTAAATTAAATTGCCGCACATTGCCATCGTCTCTTTTTTCTTTTTCTTTTTTCTTTTTTTCACAAAGGATTACATTTTCAAGTTTTAATATTTGTATTTTTGTTCAATTAGTGCTGACAATGAGTCTACCGTCTGTCAGTATAATCCTCAACAGAAGTTAGAATAGTATAGGTTTTACCAAAAAAAAAAACCTTGAAGTTTCAATGTATCCTAAGTAAGTTTAGATAACTTTCAAACTTGAATTATCATTCAACCTTAAAGTTATATTAGGGTGAAAAAAATAATGTACCGAAAATTTAATGACTTATTTTTGGGGTTAATTAGTTTAGTTTGCCACCCAATATAATTTACTTGTAATTATTAATTTTATTTTCTTGTAATAAAAATAGGGTAAAATTAATCAATGTCTTTGAAGACACAAGTCATGTGATCAATATTAATTTTGCAAGTAATAATGATCTCATTTGAGGTCTCTTAATGTATGTGATTTTGTGGAATACTGAGCAATAAGGCCTCTTCTCAACCACTTGATACCATACATTTGAAAGGTCAATTGCCATGCTAAACTAGCTTGATTACTTGAAGCAGCCAACAACTGAATACCCAATATCATCGCCTCCCTCCCTCCCTTCCCTCCCTCCCTCCCTCCGTAGTGGTGTTCCTTTGGTTATAGACTTCATCTTTTAACTGCTCCATAAAATAAACTATTTAGAGTGCAACATTGACAACAAAGTCAAATATATATGAAAGAGGGGTTTACAGTAGGAGGGGAAGACGAAGAAAATTATTGAGTAGCAGTAGTACTGGAAAATTTTAAAGCAACAATGAGAAGAAGCAATCATCTTTCTAATATTAATCTTACAATTTAAGATCAAACTCAACTTAAGGGTTATTTGATAAAATTGAATGAAAAGTTCTTGATACATAAGAAAATCTGAGAATAAAATCAAATGTTCAATAATTGTCTGTCTGTCTTAACCATATGAATACTTTTTACCGTTGTTATGAACAAATTTATTATGTAATTGTAAATAAACAATGTTATCTAAAAAATTAAATATAAACTTTTGAATAATCTTTAATGATGTATACTAATTAGTATTATAATGTTAGGAATAAAACAGAAAAAAAATATGAATAACATTCTACCCGTCCATAAAATCAAAACAAAAGACTACAATAACATTCATTAAATTGGTTATTGACCAATTTGTTAAAAAAAAATTAAAAACAATTTATACATAACAAAATTAGTTTACAATACTAAAACAAGACGAATATTGAATGCAATTTTTCAATGAGAATATCATTCAGACACAACTTTTCGGATGAATCGTTTAGATACATTCAGACGTATTTTGAGTTTAAAAATTATAAAACAAACGTTTTGAATGACTTATTCGGTTAGATTCAAACTCATTCAGAAGGTAAACAAACTGCCCCTCCCGTCGTAATACCTTACTTAGAAATGAAGACTATAAAGGGTTATTTGTAACGCACTGAATGACTAAATCGATCAACCATTAAGTACGTTTGTTTTGAAAAAAATCGTCTGAATGGCTAAATCGGTCAGCTATTTAGACGATTTGAGTTGAATGGTTTAGTGTCATTTTTTTTGCTGAATAGACTGAATGGGCTCCTGAATGATTTTTTTTTCCCATAATATTAACTATTATATTACGTAATATTAAATAATTTATAACATTTTTTCAGATGGGTAGAATAATAAAATTTTGTTATTCAGATGTTTTAGACATTAATTATCAAACAACTTTTTTCATTCATTATTCAGTATTCAGTTTCATTCAGCGCATTCAGATTCAAAACTATTTCATTCAGTTTTTATCAAACAACCCCTAACTCATTACAACTCGCATAAAAAAACAATCACACAGGAAAAATTATCAACAATGTAGGACTTAATTATTACCTTTTTCAACTCAGCGCTTTATATATATATATATATATATATATATATATAGAGTCCGGATCCTATCCGAACTCCCGCATTTTCTTAAAATACGATTTTTTTTTTCTTTTTTTTTAAAACAATTAAAAAAAAAATTATGGAATTTGAATTTTTACATAATACAGTGTTTTGTGTGTGATTTGGATACATATAACAAAACATATACATGCGATACCGTGCTTAATGTACATACATTTTTTAGTATAGGTATCCAAATCACGTCCAAAACACTGTATTATGTAAAAATTCAAGTTCCATAATTTTTTATTTTTTTTTAGTTGTTCTACAAAAATAAATAAATAAATATATATATATATATATATATATCTATATATATATATATATATTTAGTCCGTATTTTATCAGGTTCGGGAGTCCGAACCTGATCCAACAAGCTGTCAACCAAGGGACTAATCACTGTCGCAATGGGTGGGAAAAGGTAAATTGCTAACCCAGGAGTTTTTTCCAAAGTGCCGGGGCTCGAACTCGGATGTTTCACCTCCACTCGAGACAGCCACTTTGGGACTGAGTGCCCAACCACTGAGCCAACCCCATGGGAGCTCTCTCGAATAGAATTTCAGTACTATGGAGAAAAGTTAGCTAGATAAACAACACTTTAGGATACATTATACAACTTGTTAGTAAAAACAATAAGATTATACAAGGCTTTAAAATGGTTTAGAATAAATAGTATTTCAAAATGGGCTTATTAACATGAGGTTTCATGTTATATTATTGTCCATAATCTTGTTTCTAAGTTCACACCCCAAATCAACTTCAAGTCATAGATAGAAATGTACCTGGAGGTTTTTGCTCTCTCTTAAACTCTTGATCACTTAAAAGTTACGGTATGCTTCACTTGATTTTCTCATAAGGGGTCCAAGAATTGGAAGCAAGTCCTGAAAAATTCCAGGAAAAAAAATATTAGAGTTTCGCTCCTGAAGTCCTCATACAAAATACATGTATGTGTTCGCAAGAGAGAATGCTCAGAACTTATATAGCGGAAATTAACTTGCTAGAGGACTGAAACTTTTCATATAGCTCACTTCTCTACTGGGAAAACAAAAGTTTTCACAGGCCAGGAAATCCTTCCAACAAAAGGTGAATTATCAGCTCATTTATGTCAGAACAACTCATTTATGACTGAAAAAAGTATGAAACATGAAAAGTTTATAATATATATTTTCCATGTGTCCTGTGGAAAACCTTAAGAAATATCTTGAGCTTTTGCTCAAATAAATGAATCACCGCTTTATTTATCACACCTTCAAACCTGAGACAATTTATAGAAAATTTTCTAGTGATTGAGTCTATAGGTAATCCAGAAAATTCATTACCTGCAGCTTAGTTTCACTTGGTAAGAGTTTTAGAGCCTGTGCTCCATGGATGCGGTTCCACCTTTGACTCAATAGATCAAGGACCTCGTTAAGCATAATAGTAGAACCTTCTTCCTCACCCAGATCATCTGCATCACCATCACTCCTCCCAGTATCGGTGCTACTTGGGCTCATTCAAGCACCCTCTATGTCTTAAATTTTCTTGGCTAAATGACCTCCTTTTGTTTTAACTAGGGTCCAGGAACTAACCTTTGAAATGCTAGTATTTTGAGATGATACCAGATTAGTGATTCGCTTTTCAAAATATTTTGTCGTCCTCTGAGGATTCACGTAGATTTGCAGTAGAGTGAGGTATATATTGCTATATGTTTTTAAATAGTGTTGATGAAGTTGAGACTCGTATACCCAATCAGAATAGGACACTACCAGTTCAGGAACATGAAGCTACAAATCAAGATAACTAGAACATCAAAGAATAGTACAAAATAATTGCAACAAGCAGAAATTAATAGCAAAACTTATAGAGTTTCAACTTTCATGCACTCAACATCAATTCAAAGCTTTATGGAGCTACCCCTGTGGTTTGTGAAGAACAAAATGAACTCATTTTGAACCCAATTGACTGATTTGTTATATAGGCTAACTAGCCAAAGTCCACCTAATTATAGAGGATAATGCAAAATAAAATATGGATAGTATTTTTGGAAGGAAGTTTGAATTTCTATGTATAAGCCAAGTACATACTCACATCATCTGAATGAATCCAAAAACAGGACTTGGCCTAAACTGGTCACTTAGATCATGACCTCAATTCATTGGCAGTGGCTACGGGCTAACCAATAAAGGTCAGGTTCACATAAAAAAAATTACCTAGAGAACTAGCCCTGATAACTATCACTCTGATACAACCCAGATGACATTCAATAAAAAAACAAAAAACAAAACAGCTTGAATCTAATTACTAAATGAAGGCCAGCGGACCGCAGATATTTCAATATATAGTGCCCATTGCAAGTGGCCCTATGTTCAGTATAATCTTCTTGTTTCCCCTAAAAGAAAGAAAGAGAGGGAGGGGAGGGGAAACTAGGTTAACATAAACAACAAAATACCTTATGAACATATATGGATGAGGCAAGCTCATGCTGGCTCATCTTTCCCAACAAAATTGTTCACTCTTCATACAAAGCATTTTGTGGAAGTCGCTTTAACAAAACCTCCGGGTTATATCCTGATAAACCCTCCAAAGCAGACAATAGTTTCTTCCTTGTTGGGGAATACGTTTTCTCATCCCAGTTCTGCTGAGAATCTAAAATCAGCATACCAAACAAGCACTTCAGAGAGATAGATTTACACCAAGCATAGAGAGACTAATAAGTACATTATTTAATAATAAAATGTTGTGAACCGCCGTGAAATACCATTCTTCAAGGTTGAAAAAATAAAATAAAAATCAAGACAGATATTTTACCATTCCGTTTTGCAGATTTCCAGAGATCCTATTTTCGTTCATTGCAAGCATTAGTTCTAGATATGTGGTCCGTGTATTTGGAGCATGCTGTTTTAAATAAGAGTTAACCAAATCTGCAGGAATATTTCCAGACAGAGAGCTCAATAGTCTGTGTTGGACAGCTTTCAAGAACAAGCATTGAGAACTCCAGGACAAGCTTAGGGTCAGTCCCAAAGAGAGGCTGCATAAGAAATTCGCATGACATACACTCTCTTCATAACCAACAATTAATAAGTTTCTTAAGTCCAAGTAATTGAACCAATTGATGCAATATCTGTACAGACAAGCACTAGGGAATCATACACTATCTAGGTAGTAGGTACATGATGAAACAAAAGCTTTAATGTTTTCAAAGAATACGATAGCTATAACTCATATACACTAGAAAAGAATTCGTAGAATAAATTCAGGAATTTATTTATCTGTGCTGAAGTGGTGAATATAAAGACCTTCTTCTAGTGTCTAATAGGTGGGAATCCAAAAACCCTACATAATCAGCCTGATCATTAATTTCTTGTCAAATGTTATAACATATATGGTCTATAAGCGTATACGATCCAGAAGAATCATGTTGCAAACACTTTTGAGTAATTAAACTGCAACCAGGACAATTAATTTTGCACAGATGTGATCAAACTTGCTTTGAGATATTCAATAGTCATCTCAGGCTTGAATTTCTGAGTGATATCAGCTTGTTGTTTGTCTGATTTTGACTCTTCTACTAATTGATGAAGAAGTTTGAGAGCCTCATGATGCATTGCAGTGCATTTGTAAAGTTTTAACAAGCAAGCATATTGATTTCTTTTCTGCAGAAACTCCTCGCATATTTTTACATCACAATAGTTAAGACCTTTCGTTAGTTCCAAAGTAAGTAGTGAAGGTCATGTCGAGATAAAGCGAGGGCGAAGAAGTGCGATTGTCCAACATAGCAATCTCCCTCGGCGCCTGAGTTAATAAGTCGGCCCTGCGGGGTCAGAGAAACAATCAGAACATTGAATAGAATATAAAATATGTGGGCCCAAGTGCAAATTAGGGTTTAATTGACCTAATTGAATTAAATGCACAAATTAAGGTTCGTATTATGATTAAATGGAAAGACGGAAGAAGCGAAAATAAAGAAGCAAGATCTCGAGAGAATCTTTCACGTGTCCCGAGGCGAAGCACGGAGGTGACTCATTTTGGGAATTGATTGAGGATTGGATTGGTGGCTAGAAGGCGAGACGATCTGGGCATTACTTTGATGACTAAGGGTAAATTTGGAATTTCTCCGAGGACATGTGCCTATCACATGACCACTCTCAAAAAACCCTATAAATATCTCTTCCACTCCATTGGGAAGGGACTTCTCTGGAGGCCCGAAGACTTGGACTCTTGGAAGATCGAAGGACCCTTTTGGTGACTTAAAGGCTTGGAGATTCCACAAAAGCATCAAAGGGGTTTGGACATTCTCTCAACTTGAAGGACTCGAGAAGGCTCTTGGAATCCACATTACCACAACACGGTTCCGGATTCTAGGGGTTACGCCACACGTCGTTAGATGTCGTCCACTGTCGTTCTCCCTCTTCAATCAATCAATCAATTCCGTACTTTTCGTGGATTTCTCTCCTCCTCACCAACACGAAACCCTAACCCCTAGAAGGTACGATTTCCTTGCCCACATTTATTTGGCGACTCTTTGGGGAGGTGTAGAATTCAGTGAAGGGTATGCCCACAACTCGAAGTGGGAGAACTACAGGAAGAGGCGCTTCACCAACAAAGCGGCATTACCTCACCGGATCCGGTTCAAGGCAAGCCACTCAAGCTTTCCAAGGTGCGAACACGGATTTTGACCAACCACTTATCAAGACGCTTAAGGAAGTTCGACGTCACCACATATGGCCAATCAACAACAAACCAACACAAGAAAAAGGCGAGGATGCAGTGGAGACCCGACGAATGATGTAATCGGAGATGCTCAAGGCATTGAAGGAAGCACGAGAAGGGCAAGGAATGATGATGGCCATGATCTTTGGAAATGAGAGAAGCAAGAGGAGATGGGGAATTTCCGCCAATAGGTTGATCTGATTCCCACTTTCAAGGCCATGTTCCCAGGAAGTTTGCATGGGGAACAAGTAGGTGTGGAAGACAACAATAATGGTAGCAACAACAAAGAGAACCACATTGTACCTCCATTAATCGGAAAGTCAATTGGTTCCAATAATCAACTTGGAAGCCCAGAACAGTGGTGACGTGCCACAACCTAGGATGGAAGCAAGCCAACCTCAGGCAAACATCATCTCAGCTACTATTCCATCATTTTCACAGGTGCAAATGCCAACCATTCCAAGCAATGTCCGGTGAATGAGCGAGCCAAAGAACTTCCACGGTGCGGTATTTTCATGATGCAAGTGTCCATCAACCAATTTCTCTACCATACACACCGCCATGCAAAGAAGATATATCACAACACCCGGAGAGTTCACGCTTCTGCCCGTATGTGACGAAGGATGATATGATCGAGCGTGATCAATCAACTTCGCAGATGACATCTCGACCCTCTGAGTTGGACTTTACTCCTCCTTACACCGCACACATTCGGAGGCAACCTTACCCAACAGGGGTATATTGAGCACCCATGATTTCCAAAATACAACGGGGAAAAAGGAAATGCTAGGGAACATATTGCTGTGTTTGTAGAGTCAATGTCTCCGTGGCTCGGATATGATGAAGTGAACAACCACAACTTGTTGATGCGGGAATTCAACAAGACTTTGACGGATAGTGCCTTTAGTTGGTACTACAATTTGGAGAAGGGGTCAGTCCATGATTGGGATGACCTAAAATTACAATTTTTCAAGAAATTTTTCTAATGCGAAGCAGTAACCATTGTGGAGCTTATGCGGTTCAAGTAGAAACCGAATGAGGAGTTGTCGATTATGTTGACAGTTCAAGGCCCGTGCATGAGGAGGTGCAGAGCCAATGAAGAAAAGAACTTGGTTAGTATATGCAACAATGGTGCTTTAGACGCCTTCAAGCCCCACCTCATTACCAAAGCTTGTGATTCATTTGCGACCCTCTCATCTTTTGCACAAGACTTGGGAGGAATCATGACATTTCCCACCAGCCATGCGATGGTTACATGGAAGAAAGCAAGAGATAAGAATAGCAAGTGGCTTTGGCCGATTTTGATCAAAAACCACAAGGGGGGGCAAGAGGAGAAGAATGAGAAAATTGAGCGAAGCGAGAGAAAAGCATGGTGACAAGTATACGTAATGCGATTCCGGAGGCTATTACATGCGGCGAGAAGGCATTCGAGAGCTGTCACGAACAATGGGTTGAGCATGGAGTCGTGAAGCCTCTAAGACCCGGTTGGTTGTATGGAAGAGATGAAAAGAAGACCAGGACTTACGTGTATACCACCAATACGGGATATTATTCCACTATAATTTATTACGATCTGCGGAGGATATACCATGAGAAGACGGCATGGCGGGGGAGATTGAACTAGAGAAGAAGCGTGTAACACTATCACCCGTGGTTCAATCCCGAAGTCAAGAACCCAAATCTGGCTCTACCATCGAAAAACTACGAACTACAGATGAATTAAAAATCCACCTAAGATGGTGGTCCACCAAAATGGTGGTTTAAGTCCTCGAGAGTATCCCTTGCCAAGTAATTGGATGACCAAGGTTGGAGGCACAAGAATTGTGAATTAAAAAAAAATATATATATATATATATATATAAAAGAAAATCCACCCAAGATGGTGGTCCACTCTAAATGGTGGTCAAGTCCTCGTAGATCGTGACTTGCCAAGAAATTGGACGACCCAGTGACGAGGCACCGATTTCAAGTCCTCGTGACCGTGACTTGCCAAGAAACCCGGGCGACTCAGTGACAAGGCACCCGATTTCAAGTCCTCAGAGATCCCATTTGACTTGCCAAGAAATGGGACGATCCAAGTGACGAGGCACTCGAAAGTGTTACACTTTATCATTAAAAGTGAATGAGGGCTTTTGATTATAAGTCCTTAGACCCAAAAAGTTATACTTTTAACTTTAAAAGTAATCGAGGCACTGACTATAAGTCCTCGAACCGAACAAGTTATACTTTCAACTTCAAAAGTAATCGAGGATTTATTATTTGAAACGTTATGCTTTTCGTTAAAAGCAATTTTGTTATCAATAAATTGTCAAACTTCCACTTATGCTTGAATATTTTTTCTAATCTCTAAAAAAAAAAGTATAGATTCAAGTGTTAGTTTGCATAAAAAAAAACATGTTTTTCTTGAATAGATTCATGTATTTCTTTGTTTTATGAGGCCTATTGGTGTCTTGGAGTCTTAATTGAACAACTTAAGATTCAATGTTAAATATTGAGTTTTAAAGAATCGTTCAAATTAAAGGCAATCAATAAGGATAAAAGAAACTACAATTTGATAAATGAAATATATGTACATAAATTTTCTGATACAGGAAAATAGAAAAAACTATGAAAGTTTATGATCTAAAGGCCATGACTGTCGAACGAACTAAAGAAGGGAATAACTAAAGCCTTCAAGTCGACAATGGTGTGGTACCATGAGCCTTCAGATTAGAGGCTATCGAGCCTTCAAGGTCTTGGGTGGTGACTCAATTTCCCAAAAGCTTGGTCTTCAATTTATGTATGTCATCTTGAAGCTCCTAAAGTTTATATAAAGTAAGTCATCCTCATTGGAGACGTGAAGTGACTTCCGAACGAAGTGCAACAACATGATGATTGGAAATAAAAGATCCAACCTAGCATAGAAGGAGACATGTCCAAGGAAAGTTAGGAGATACCTAGATATCCTTGAAGAGATCCTCTAGGGCTTGCCTCCTAGGTTTGCTCCCCAGAGGTTCACTCTCCTAGGACTTTTGTTTTCAAGGCTTGCAAAACATCAAGCTTCAAAAGTGAAGACTTCAACACTTAAAAAATATTTTGCACGATCATCTCACCAAAGGCGTGACTCACGCTGTTAGGGGCAAATGCTTCTTGGTAGATGACATAGACATCCTCAGAGTTGGGGTGAACTCCCCCAAGTAGTGACAAATGTACGTGTGGAAGAACACCGGCGTGAAATCAAGGCGGTAAGAGCATCTTGGTCACATGGGATCACGAAGATCCTCGTGATAATTGAATGCAACGCAAAATGTCGGCCCTCTTCGGTATATCCACATAATCAAATTTTGCGAGAACCTCGTCGGTCCAATGTTGCCACCCCTGAAGACGATTGGATAAGTCGGATATGAAATGAATGGGACTGTAGGGGTATTCCTGTTTTTCTATACACATACGAGGAATGCGAAGCGTAAGCAGGAAAGCCGCCTAAACTTGCATGGCCGTAAAGATATAGAAATAAGCCTACTTTCTCGGGGAGGAGGAAAGGTCAGACGATCATAATTCTTCACTTGCTCCCAGAAAGCGTCCGAAGACCCATAAAGGAGCCTTTCCCCGATCGTTGATGAAAGGAACCTCCTTAGTAGTTTTGGTGTCGTGGGCGTTCAATTGAGAGTGGGCTGCAACAAGAAAATATAACATGAGAATTCTAGAAACAAAGAAAGAAAGTGAATGAGCATTTGAAATTAAGTGTTTACCATAACAAGAGAGAGGGTATGAAACTTAAATAAGAAGATTGGATTTGGGAAAGGAAGATCACGGACACCTTGGATTCGGAAAGGAAGATCATGAACACCGAAAGAAGAAAGAGCACAAGCATTAGGAGCCATTCAAATAAAAAGGGTAAAAAGAAGAAGCGGGGAAATGTGAAAAAGGAGGCCATTAGGTCGGTTCCCTAAGGTTCAATTCGTAGGATTTAGCCACCTAAGGAGCTCTCCCCTCTTACATTTAACTTCTCCTTACTCGTCGAATCAACTGATTGGAATGAATGCTACTTCACCGGAACATCCGAACTAAGATCCTTGTTAAGGTGAAATGGCTCGGAATAAATTCTTCCTCCTTGCGATGTTGTCCTTTCTTTCAAAATATCCGAGCCAATGACCTTGTTAAGGTGAAATGGCTCGGAATAAACTCTTCCTCCTTGCGGGGTTGTCCTTTCTTTCAAAATATCCGAGCCAAGGACCTTGTTAAGGGGAAATGGCTCGGAATAAATTCCTCCTCCTTGCGTTGTTCCTTTCTTCCAGAATATCCGAGCCAATGACCTTGTTAAGGTGAAATGGCTCGGAATAGATCCTTCCTCCTTGCAGTGTTCCCTTTCTTCCAGAATATCCGAGCCAATGACCTTGTTAAGGTGAAATGGCTCAAAATAAATCCCTCCTCCTTGCAGTGTTGTTTTCTCTTTGAGAATATCCGAGCCAAGATCCTGTTAAGGTGAAATGGCCCGGAAAAGAAAAACTACAATCACCTGAAAAGAGAAATCGATGAAACAATTAAGAAAAAATTAAACAAAAACATCAACCAACAAACAAACAATCAATCGACAAAATAAAATAATTATACATGAAAAGAGTTTCGAAATTCCAACTAAATAAAAGAATTATGAAAACAAAGATTTTTCTTGAAAGTAAGTCACCTTCAACAATCGAAACGAATTATGAATTAGAGGGCGATTATAATCAATTTCCCTCGGTCTAAAAAAAAAAAAAAAAATATATATATATATATATATATATATATATATACCAGGTCTCGGATTTGTCAGTGCAAATGAGGTGATTTCTATCCCAAGAGAATTGATTGTTGATGGTCTTATGGGCTATTGTGAAGAAGAGATGGTGGAATATCTTCTCTTTTATTTTTAGATCACGAGGAGCCTTTGGACGCCTTGTGTTCTCATTGAATCATTGTGTAGAATCACTGGGTAATGCCAGGATTGATCAAGAATGACGGGGAAGGAGTGGAGAAGGCTACATGACTTGATGACTCATGGGATATAGCAGACAGTTTGAAAGGAACCAAATAATTGGCATTGGGAAGCAAGAGTGGGGTTAATCATGTTCATTCTTTTCATGGGCTTATTTTCTTTTAGTTTCACGAGGTGTTAATCGATAGTCGTTGGATGAGGTGAAGGCATGTATAAGCTTCAACGGATCTTTCTTATGGCAAAAAGGAAGCAAAGACAAGAATTAATCATGGAGCAACAGGACCTCTCAAAAATAAGATAAGTAAATATTTTATTTATTTATTTATATATTTTATTTTTATTTTTTGAAAAAATAAAATAAGATTTTATTTTATTTTATTTTCAAAAAATAAAATAAAAAAATAGGTTCACCAAAGATTCAAAAAAAAAAAATGGTTACCTCATTTTTGTATAGGGTTCTACGAAAAAAATAAAATAAAATAAAAAATAAATTGGACTATGGTTTGGTACCGAACTTTTGGCGTGAATAGAAAGGGACTATGGCTATCATGCATAATCATATGATTTTAGTTTATTTCATATGATTTTATGATTTTGATTTGTTTTAAAAAAAAAAAAAAATCTCTTTTCAAATTAAGAAAGATTTGATTTGATTTTCCAAAATAAAGAAAGATTTAATTTCAAAAAATAAAATTAAGATTTGATTTTATAAAATTAAGATTTGATTTTATTTTGGAAATAAAAATTAATATTTGATTTGATAAAAAGGAAAGACTTGGTGTATCAAGATAAAAAAAAAATTTATTAGGAAGATTATTGCATATATATATATAAGGAGTAAGATCCTATGGGTTTTAATTATAAATGTATCATATGACATGATTATTACTTTTACAAAAGTCAATCAATTATGCATACATATAGATTATAAAACAATATTTTATATATTAGCTCCATTGAGCACTGAGCATGCCTATATATCTTTAGGGAATTCTATATAAAGTTTGTTGTATCATACTATCTGGAGTACTACTCGAATTAATTATTAATAAGAATGTGTTGAATTTGATAAAAAAAAAAAAACTCATGAATTGCTAATAAAGTTCTCCCCGGAGATTAGCGATTACTGAAAATATATATGAACGAGGGAATATTTTATGGGGTCTTACAATTTGGAAATTATGTGGGTAATTGTGATAAATATAAGGTAATTAACTAGACAATTAGGCGTTGCTGAATTTACGCCTTCAATCATAACTAGAGAATTATATGCATGGGATATAGGATTTGTCATTTGTATATCCATTTTATAAATTGAGGAAAAGAGGTTGTTTATCATTTTGACTGACCCAAGCATCATACCATTATTACAGAGTCCTTCCCATAATATTACTTATGGAAAGTTAGAATTATAGCCAATCAAAAGATGCCTTGATTCAATCATTTTAGTATCCTCGACTTGCGTAACTTTTATTTCATTTTATATGGAAATATTTTGCAATGACCAATCACGCTTTCACAAGGAATTCTGTCAAAGCTAAAATAATGATTTGGTTTTGAAAATGAAGCTTCGCGTTCACGGGAAGAATTCAAGGCTCATTTTTCACTTTGAATTGTAAATGTGTTGATTTTTCGCTTGTCAATTCTTCATGATTGTTTCATTTGTTTATCTTCCCCAAGCTTCACTACCACTATTACTCTGCGATTGCTTCTTTTTCCCCTTTAGTTTTTTTTTTTTTTCCGTCTTCTTTCTCTAAAATACATGTCCAAAGAAAATCAATTGCTAATTTGCTATACTTGTCTAAAGTGGAATCAATTCTGTCAATCCCCATAAATGACTACGGCAGTATCACCAATTAAGGGAAGAGATCTTGCGTTTCAAAAAAAATAATAATAATAATATTATTTTATCAAATTAAATTATTCTTATTTAAAAAAAAATATATTTCTCGATTTTCAAAAAATATTTTCAGTAAAATAATTTCTTCCTAATTTTATTTTATAAGTATATAAATAAAAATAATTTGATTTTGTTTCCAAAATAATAGGAATGATTTGATTTTCTATAAAGAAGGATTTGATCTTATTTACAAATCAAAATAAGATTTGATTTTATTTGACAAATATATAATTTATTTTGATTTAGTTTCAATATATGTATATATATACATATAAAAATTAATTAGGGAAACAAATATTATGCAAGGTTTGGAAAGATTTGATAGAGGATTTCCAAAAGATATATTGGGAGAGCTCCCATATGTTACGTCTCCTATGATTTTTCTTTTGAGGACTTGTAAGATCGAGCATTTTCAAAAAATTGAAGCAAAGTATTCACAGAAGAGTTAAAGTATTTCAGACGATCGTCACTCCAAGGACGCGACTCTCATGTAGGGGGCAAATGTGGGCCCAAGTGCAAATTAGGGTTTAATTGACCTAATTGAATTAAATGCACAAATTAAGGTTCAGTATTATGATTAAATGGAAAGAGCGGAAGAGCCGAAAATAAAAAGCAAGATCTGTGAGAATCTTTTTCACGTGTCCCGAGGCGTAAGCACGTGGAGGTGACTCATTTTGGGAATTGATTGAGGATTGGATTGGTGGCTAGAAGAAGGCAGGACGATCTGGGCATTACTTTGATGACTAAGGGTAATTTGGAATTTCTCAGAGGACATGTGCCTATCACATGACCACTCTCCAAAAACCCTATAAATATCTCTTCCACTCCATTGGGAAGGGACTTCTCTCCTGAGGAGATCAAGACTTGGACTCTTGGAAGATCAAAGGGACCCTTTGGTGACTTAAAGGCTTGGAGATTCCACCAAAAGACCAAAGGGTTTGGACATTCTCTCAACTTGAAGGACTCAAGAAGGCTCTTGGAATCTCATATCCTAACACTTGTCCCCGGATTCTAGGGTTCCGCCACACGCACGTCGTTAGAATCGTCCAATTCGCTGATTCTCCCTCTTCAATCAATCAATCAATTAAGATTTTCGTGGATTTCTCTCTCCTCACCAACACAAAACCCTAACTTACAAGAAGTGACGATTTCATTTGCCACAAAATATAAACCAAAATATATCATATATCAATGATAAATGATTACTGGTATACAAATGTAAGAAGATATTCAAATGGCAAAGTATCATTCGAGAAAACATTGAATCTGTCAATCATGAAATTTTATATATTCCAAAGTATCAAAATAAGCTTAATGGTTGGAAATTCTCACTGTTGTAATATGAAATTTCAATGATATCGGTCAAATACCACATGCCATAAATTGTTTTATTAAATATTTAATAAACTATAAACAAAAACTACCATTATAGTTTTGTTCAAGATGTTAATGCTTCAATAAACTTAAGATCAACGAGTATATTTGGACCGTATATACGAAGGGATCCAGCTGAAAAGCTAACGAGTATATTTGGACAGTACGATTCAATGGCGGTCGGACAATTATTGAGGATTTCGAAGGAGTCGTAAGCACTGTGCACCATCTCCCTTCATCTCTTGTTCGATCAAAAGATTTTTGAAAGATAATTGCAGGACCCAGGGGCCAGGACGAACCTAAACGACGTCGGTAGTCCAAAAATGATACTCTCTCCCTTTCTTAATATAAGTCGTTTTAGGGTTGCACAAGTATTAAGGTAACGATTGTATAGCATTATTAATAATATCAATTGTCTATATTGCTCTTGTATTGGGAGAAAAGTTTGTTATTTATTAGACAAAAAATAGTAAAAGAATCAAAGTTACATTTAATACGGGTAATATTGGAAACTAAGCAATTAATGTTTATTTGAAATTCTCAAACGACCTATATTAAGGAACAAAAATATTTCTCTAAAACGACCTATATTAAGGAACGGTTGAAGTAGTACAAAAAATGAATGGTTTATTTGTAAATTTAACTTTTTGCAATTAAGGACCTCTGAATACATATCTTACAATCATGCTGCATATGGATTTATATAAATACTAAATACCGGCCTGTGTATAAATGGAATAAAACAGGAATTAAAAATGATCCATCTTAATTTATTTCCATGGAGTTTCACCATTTCAAATTCGTCATAAATAAGTAACGTAAATTATTTTTCTAAATTCCTATACTGATCAAGTCCAAAGCATTCCTTGAAGTCTCCAGTTTGGCGAATTCATATCATAACATAATATATGAACAGCCAACTCCTATGGTCTAATTTGTTTGTACTAGTTTTGAATGGTCCAATACTAAATTTAACCAATAATTATACAGCATATTAATTTTCTTAATTAAAATTGTGTCCTTATATGAGTTTGAGCCTCACCCTCTAGTAAAACCAACCCAAAAGGTGCAAAACATCACTAGAAAAAAACAGTTTCAACTTTCAAGTAAAAGTAAATTTGCAGGTAATGAATGTATCAGAGCAAGTCCAAAGAGTAAACTCTTCTTGCCGATATGTTTAGCCACAATCCAAAAGCACTTATCCAGAAATCGAGAACACTAAATGATAAAAGCATACAGAACGAGTTTCTTACAAATTCCCTCTCACATGAAGTCATTCCCCCGCCCTTTGAAATAAGTAAAATACAGCACTGAATACATCCTAAACCTGCACTGATCCAGCATGGAACTGTTTGCAAAACTCAATTAACTTGAATACATCTTGTCCTTGTACAACAAAAGGTTATAAAGATTCAAGCATGCATTAGTCAAGCACGTAAATTCGAGAAGCAATGTCTTGAACCAACCAATCAAAACCTTCTAGCAGCCCCATCCCTGTGTATGCACTACATCCTACAATTCTCCAGTGCCTGGTTTTATCCATGGCTTCCAGGTTGAGTACCTGCATTAGTTCAAAAACAGAGTAACTTCATCAAATATCACCAAAACAGAGAGAGATTGACAAAGATGAATATATAAACTCTAGAAAGAGTTGCCACCTTTCTCTCTTGATGCACGGAAAGAGGGAAATAAGAATAATACCATTTGTAGTAACAGATGTGAAACATTTCTAGCCTAATGGATAAAGTGAAATAAAGAAAAACACTACCAGCATTCTGCACCTAAACAATTTTGAACCTTAATGATGTCACCTATGTTCAAAACTTTAACTACATGTTACAATAGGAAGTTTATCATATAACAAGAGCAAGCCAAGTAACGTGGATTAAGACAACCGCTGTGGGTACATCATCACCCGTTGCAAGGAGGGCATCATTACATTAAAGACAAAAATACTAGTTAACACGTTAGATTCCTTCAAGTTAATGTCTGACATATTAATTCAGATGTGACAGCCAAAGGTTGTAAGTAAGTTCAATAGTTCATTATTAAAAAACAAATCAAACATAAACTACTGGAATTGTATCATCATGTACACCTCTCTCATCTAATTCTTTGGAAGGAAATGCTCACTTACTTTAGATATTTCATCTGGGGAAAGAGCACCTTGTATGTCCTGCTTATTTGCCAGAATCAGTAGTGATGCTCCTGATAGCCTCTGTCATATAAATGTTCATAAAAAACAGTTAAAAGCTCTATACAGATAATCCTGACCAAAACAAGCCCCACGAATGAAAGTTCTAAAATCCTTCCCACAAATCAGTCTTGGTTTTCAGAACATGAATGCTAAATTTCACAATCAGTGACAGAGACATTTTTAGTGAAAGTTTCTTACATACAGCATGTACCAATAAATCAAAAGAAAAATATAAAGAAACCTAAATAGCAGATCGTCTCATTTATATCAAGGATGGATGGGGCAAACACTAGTACACTACATGCACTATGCGTCATGGTTGATAAGCTCAATCATGCAAACTATTGGTCCATCAAACCGAAGCAGAAAGGTTTCCACAATTAACTCAAGGTCGCATGATGAACACTTTAGTGCTTTTTCCAATAGATAAAAACAGATGGACACTTTAGTTAATATCTGAAATAAGGCCAAGCCGTCCGACAGGCTATTGAGGTGTTTCTAGTGCCAAATAAGTTGTGTAGGAGCAGTTACTTTGACAAAAGGATATCACTACTCTGGAAATATGTGCAGGCAAAAAAATAAATTACATGTAAGTTTATTAACGAGAGGAATGTAAACAAATAAGAAAAGTGTCTGATTGATTTATGAAAGAATAACTCAATTGAATTGTTCAAAAGACGGTGGAACATGAAAGGAAAAAAAAGAAGAAGATAAAACTACCACAAAATCCCAAGTAGCAAAACATTTGAAGTTATTCATCCTTTCTTTTTTCATTTTCACTGGCAGATACACTAAAATACCAAAAAGAAAACTGAAGTGAGAGATACCTCTTCCTTTAAAAGATTGTCCAGCTCAAATTTACAATCATCTAGTCTTCTAAGATCTGAACTATCGACAACCCATACCAAACCATCAGTTTGCTCAAAGTAGTTCCTCCAGTAAGATCTTATTGTTCTTTGGCCTCCAACATCCCATATGTTAAGGGTATACCTGCAAATACCATATGAATAATTACAATAAAATGACAAAACTCTACAGAGGTATCCATGTCGAGTCCAATTGTAAGGATTTGAATTGTAAACCCTCGCACACAGCAGTAACACAGAGAAAAAGAAGAAGATTGCTAGAAGAAAGAATAACTCTTAGATAGAATAAAAGAAACTTTTTATTTTCCAAACTGTTATGCACATTACCAGATCAGATTACTGATTTTGCGTACAATTTGACATTCAAATTCAACCAATTAACTTCCAATTACTGACTCCTAATTTACTTCCCTAATACCCTGACACGTGTACTCTTGCACAATCTTGATTCCAGTATATTACACCAATTTCATGAAACGAAAGTAAGTAGTAAGCTAAACAAAACAATTAGCATATGCAAGTTAAAATAAGTACTTTTCTGAAATATTCAACAATCAAATTAATACTAAGAATGAACCATTGAGCAAAATCAACATTAACAATGTACTCAGAAAACCTCAACAATCAAACTCAATATGATTTAATAGATCCCACCACATGTTTGAATAATTGGCTGAGAAGAAAAATGGGTTTACTTGTTGTAAGTGATGGTTTTGATATTGAATCCCAAGGTAGGACTGATAACACTTGTGTCTTCCCCATTAAGTTTCAAAACAATCGTCGTCTTCCCTGAGTTGTCAAGACCCCTGCAACAGAAATAATCAATATGTACATATATATACACACAAACATATATACATACAGTTACCAACCTATACCCAGTACGCTAACAAGAAGAGAAAAAGGATGTTAATTTACAGTACGTACACCATAAGAATACGCATTTCCTTTTCTTTTCGCTTGATCTTACGAATGATAGTGAGAAGGCCCATTGGTTACTGCTTAAACCCCACGAAAACGAAGTAGATCTCCCAACTCCGATGTTACGACGGACGGACCCCCGCAATTTTGAATCTATCATAAACGACGGGTCGGGTATCCGGTATATATTTATTTAGGAAACTGAAATTTATTGTTCAACATCAGTCTCCACTTATTATTCATGATTTTTCCGTATAGAAGAAATATCAGTTACTTTTTTTTATGCTGAATGATAAAAAGTTTAATACGTGTAAACTATATATATAGTAAAAGTATTTTAATATATAAAATGGAAAAAAGAAATATGTATCTTAAATACACACATTTATGTGTGTTTTGCAACCTAAATGGCATAGTTTTGATTAATAAAATGATAAAATGTCAAAACAATTATTAGTTGTAATTTTGGCATTTTATCATTTTTATTAATAATTGTTTTGATATTTTATCATCTTATTAATTAAAAATACGTCATATGAAATACAGGACATTAGGATTGAGCAAAAAATAGGTAAAATCGAATCGAAACCGTATTTTTTTAATCAAATTATTATGTTATTTGGATATATTCAGTTATATTTTGATTACGGAAATGGAACGGATAACGGATTAAGAGAATTAGAAACTTAAAAAAAATACTATTTTTAATTAAAATTAGATATGTTTTGTCATATGAATTATGTACTTATGGATTATTAATTTGAAATTATGTGGAGAAATATTGTTCGGAAACTTTAGTGTGAAATTTGAAATGAAATTTTTTGTTTTGTAAAATTAAGTTCATAAAGTTATTTGGATTTCGATTATTCAGTTAGTACATATTTCAAATATTTGTTCGGATAATAAAATTGTATGAAATTCGATATTAAGTTAAAACCGAATAAACAACTCGGTTACATTATAACCGAATATTCAGACACAAATTTGTGTATGTATCACTTTCCTTTTTGATCAAAACTTGAATGATACAAATACCCACAAACATAAATATGAAACATTTTCATCAAGAAATAAAGAAAATTTCCAATTAGGAGAGAGTTAACCACTTGATTGAAGCTTGCAAGGGTTTCAATTGCATTGCACAAATATAAGAAAGGGATGAAGCATTTGGTATCCATGGATGAAAAGCTTTAGAATTCAAATGGTTGCTCTAGCTTTTCAATGAGATGTCATTGACAACTTGCATGTAGCTTTAGAAAATTTGAGAGGATTACTATGCATTTACACGGGAGTTTAAAGTTTAGGGAATATTTACGCAAGTGTAGTAAAACAAAAGTGATAATTTTATATTACATCCGTTCCTTCCTTAATATAGGTCGTTTTAAAAAAATATTTTTGTTCCTAAATACAAGTTATTTAAGAATTTCAAGTAAACATTAATTGCTTAATTTCTAATATTACCCTAAGTAATAAATATAACTTTGATTCTCTCACTATTTTTTGACCAATAAATAATACTCTCTTTTTCCGATACAAAGACAATATAAACAATTGATATTATAGTTAATGTTTACAATCATTTAACTCTAAAACGACCTATATTAAGGAACGGAACATGATTTTCGACATATGATGAATTCGATAATTTTATTAGTTTATAGTTTTTGTTAGAGGAGACTAATTTTGTATTGAAAGAAATCAAATGAAAATATTGAATTGGCTTATGTTAATGATCCTTGTAATAATGAAAAATCAATAAATAGTGATGCTTATAATTTAGAATGGAGAAAGTACATATTACCTACAAATTCTATATATATATTTTTCTCCAGCACCAAAGCTAATGCTCAAAAACTGCGGATGCAAAGTTTGGCATAACAGGACACCACTGAACGTCTTTACGAAGGATGCACATCCGAAAATTGTGGGAATTGCGTCTAAACTTTGTTTCTTGTCATATAATAAGAATCAATGAGAACAACTGTTCTTAATAAGTTTTTAGATATTTTTTTAATTACTTAGTCTTGGGACTTTTAGAGAATAAATACTTCTCACAAACCCTTTCCCAACATCACCAACAGCTTTTAGTTCATCAAGCAAGTCTTTTCCTTCACCCACAACATCGCGTCCTCGTTTCTGCAAAGGTAGACAGATGAGCCATACAATGCTTTCTAATCTCATTACAAACTAGTTCAAACTAAACTTATACCTTCAAACCGTCTTTCTCCCATGTTAGCCCAATAGCATCACCTCCTAGGGAATCGTACCACACCTTGAACATATCCGGAAACCTCCTCTACATAACATACATAATGTGAGATAATTATAGATCAAAAATAATGCTAGATGAACCAAAAAGATCAGAAAAATAGTTTCACAATCTGAATTCTGAAAAATATAGATGACAGAGACAGGATGATAGTCACAAAAAAAGTAAATGTGCTGGGACATAACAAGGAGTCCAGTCGGTGCATATTGGGAGCGACTTGGTGGGAGGGGATAAAGTCGAGCGACTTGGTTTTAAGGTATTGATGATACTTGGTGAAGACAAACCTTAGTGAGTAGCAAAATTTATATATATATATATATATATATATATATACACAAATATATGTGAATATTATATATATATATATACACACATCCCCATGCTCCATATATATATATATATGTGTGTGTGTGTGTGTATATATATATATATATATATATATATATATATATATACGGTCCGGATCTTAAGCTTACCCATTATTTAACATACATTGCATACCCTCCTTTAGCGACGGACTGGGCGACGATTCGGTCCGTCGCTATAGGTTCGGTCCGTCGCTAAAAGTTAAAACGACGTTTTTATATATAGTAATGGACCGAATCGTCTTCCGGTACGTCGCTAAAAGAGGGTATGCAAGGTATGTTAGATAAAGGGTAAGCTTAAGATCCGGACTGTATATATGTATATATATATATATACATATATGTACGGTCCTCTTCCCTAACAAACTTTAAACACCGAACTAAAAGCGAATCGATTATAGCGACGGTTTTTTCCGTCGCTATAGCATACAAAGCTGACGAGATAGCTATGGCGACAGTTCAAACCGTCGTTATAGCTCAAAAAATCATCGTTATAGCCGGTTTGTTTTTGGTTCGTTGTTTAAGGTTCGCTGGAGAAGGGGACCGTATATGTGTATATTATATATATATATATATATACACATCCCCGTGCTCTATTAGCTGCTGCCCCTCCACTAGCTTCTGATTTTGCTGCCCACTAAGGTTTGTCTTCACTTCAGAGAGCATAAACCAAGTAAAATATATTATTTTGTTCTCACTCTTTCCATTACTTTATATGCTCAATTTTTTTTATATTGTATAATCACAAAGTAAACATGACAACAAAGTTCAAAGCTCCAGACGACCAGGAACTGATAAACTTAATACGCTAAGAATACCAAGACATCAAAACCTTTACGAACTGTAAACTTATTCATTTTGATTGTTATATATATACTTACGAGTCAACTGGTTATATATAAATTTATATATGTTTGTCTTATATACTTCATATTTAATATCAAGTGTTTTGCTTTTGAATTGTTATTGCCAAGTATTTACATAATTATGCTTTTAATGTTATTCTATAGTGTTATGTTTTGAGTTTTAATGTATATTAAATTTTATTGATAATATACTAATTAAGCAAAATAAATAATATATAAATTGCACATTGTAAACGATTTGTCGCCATACGGACGCCAGGTCAACTCATCGCCTAGGCGTCTAGCTAGGCTACCGCCATGACTCGCCGTGGCGCTGTAACAACTTTGGTTGGGCCCACAAAACTACGTGATGAACTTAAGAGAATTTCTTTACTTGTTGTGCAGCACTTTTCCGTAAGGCTGTAAACGAGCCAACACAGTTCGGGCTCGACTCGAAAAAATACGAGCGGGACTCGGATTCGTTAATAATATGATCCAAATCTGAGCATTAAAAATAGTTCGAATAAAAATATGAGTAGAATCTGAGCAAGGTTATACTCGACTCGTTTAAGATTCAAACTACTCGAACTTTTGATTGTGATTCGATACATACTACTAAGTTAATACATATTCGATTAGATGTTCGATACATTCTCTTATAATATATACAAATTTAAATCAAATAAGGATAATTAGTTATTATTTTGTTTTGTTTTTAATTTTAATTGTGATTTTATATTTGTTAAGTGTAATTATAAATATATTTCTCATTTTTAAGTAAAATAAAAAATTCAATTTATAATTATATTTATTATAAAACTAGTTATTATGTGGAGACTCGAATTCAAGCTTGAATTTCAAGCTCGAGAGTAGTTTGAATAAATATTCGAGTCGAGTCAGATCGAATTCGAGTACTAAATATTCGAGTCGAATCGAATCCGAGTAGAATTTTTCAAATATAATTCAAATTTGAGCCGAAGTCGAGTACGAATTTATCATTTCGAGTCGAATTCGAATAGCCCTCTGTTCGCTCCGGTTCGACTCTTTTACACCCTTACTTTTCCGTGCCAAATATCAACAACACATATAGAAACAATATTGGCAATATTAAGTAGTCCAAGAAATCAAGTTACCTCCAAATCTTTAATAAAGCACCTTAATGGATCAAAATCTACCATCAGCTTTTTGCTTTTTTCTTCTACGTTTGCTTTTAAATCTCCAGGCATAACGAATGGATGAAACAACTTGCTTGGTTTTCCACAAACCAATTGCCTCCCTACACAATTTTTGCACATCAGAATACCAAGTATAATAGTCGCAAGTATTTTATTAATTGCAGGACAAAGAAAGAAATCCAGGATGTGAAATGGCCAAATCTTCCAAACAAACACATTTAGGGCATGTTTGTTTGCAAAAATAATAGGTGGAATAGGACTATTTGTACTAATTTTATACCACTAAGAACTATTTTATCCCAAAAATAGTCCTTTATTTAATCCCATGGATTACATTTTTGTCATTTTTAAAGGCTATTTGATAATGGATTATAATCCCAAGTGTTGTATAATCCACTTTTGAGGTATCAAATGACCTTAAAAAGGATAACAAATAGTCCATGGGACTAAATAGAAGACTAAATGGAGGACTAAACATGAGACAAAATAGTCCCTAATGGTGTTAAACACAAATAGTCATATCTCATCCATCTTTTTTGCAAACAAACGTAGTCATTTAGGTTACATTAGGAAATTAGAAAACACAGGACAAAAGGAAAATCAAAAATGAGAAGAACTATCTTAATGCCCATAAATCCAATCATCTATACTTCAAAAATTAAAAATTGTAGTATAGATAACAATGTCCAAATTTAGTTTTATAGATGGTTATTAATTTTTCAATATATTTTTAACTTTCATTTCGTTTTCCTTGCTTTACCCTCAAAATTTTCAGTTTTAAACATACTATAAGAAAGGAAGG